>JASDQU010371157.1:19799-30606 GCA_032191745.1 Picea mariana | reverse complement strand
ACTTCAGCCAAAATCACATGTGACCATGGGCTATGACCAAGCACTTAGATGAAAGGCTCTTATCCAGAGATTCATGGCTCCGATGCTTCTAAACTTCAGGCTTCAGAAGATTTTCTAACACTACAAAACATTTTCCTCGAACGCCGAAGTGGCTAACTCCTCGAACAATGCTTCTGTGGAGTTTCGGGACTTCGATGCTATGGAGCTTCAGGCTTCATAATTTTTGACCACACAACACACTAAGTTCCCCGAACGTCGAACTAGTGAATTCTCAGACTATGCTTCAGTGCTTCATTACTCCGATGCTTCAGAGCTTTGGGCTTCAGGAGTTCTGACCGCACAACAACACGAATCACCTGAATGCCGAACTGACGAACTACTCCAGTGCTATATGGATCCAAAGCTTCAGGCTTCAAAATATTTTACAACACCACACCATAAATCACCTGAGTGTCGAATTGGTGAATTCCTGGAGGACTCATGAATCAATGGTCCACACTCTCCATGAATATCTATGGTCAATAGAAGCTCTGGGACTCCGGGCTTCAGAAGTTTTGAGATTCCAATGCGCACTGCCTCCCGAATTTTTGAATGTCGAATTCGAGATTGACGGCTCTCACTCCTCTTGTAGTGTATGGCTAAGATCTCCTCTAGAACTCTGAGCTTTGGGAGTTCTCACTGCTGATCAACACCAAACCCCTGGACTTCCAAATGTCGAATCAATGAAGGATGAAGATCCACTGTTGACGCTCACCCGTCAACGGACGACCGGGATTGAATTTGGGTTTTGGGGCTTTGGGCCTTTTCACACTAAAACCCTTTTAACAATGATCCTCCAAATTACCAAAATTCTAGACACTTGCTAATCTTATAACACTTATCCTCAACTATGAATGCTCAAGATCTTCTCCGGAGTTCGAGACTTTCCCTACTCCGTGCAACAATCACCAAATTTTTTTGGAGTGCCAAATCTCTGGACTTCCATGAGATCTACGACTCACGTTCACCTATGTGTAGATCCAATGGTTGGGATATGATATTCTCACTCTCTCTTCTCCTATGGTATGGGGTTTGATCTAACGAACCAGATCTATGCTTGACCAATCTAACGGTTGTCACTCCTTAGAGTGATCTACAACGTAGATTCACTCCTAGACTTCAAGGCTTTTGCCTCCCTTTCATTCTCTATATCTGATGATTGTGCGGGATTTGTATTATCCCGAACAGATCCAACAACCCAAATCTAATCTTGTGGCACAAATCAATGGTTGTTGTGGTTTCTTTTCCTTCACTAGATTTCACGATCCACTACACCTCCTGAGATTTGGAACACAGCCCAAGTGTTCTCTCAATGCCTTCCTGGCACCCATGGATGCATTGTAGCTTCAAAAATCTATGAAATTTCACTTTAGTTTCATCTTGCTCGGCCCATCCATGCTCAAAGTTGAAAACTGGAGGTCTGATACCATATTGTAACATCCCGAGCCACCCTAGTGTTGGGATATGCTACATGAAATAAAATTCAAAACTGTATGCAATATTTTAACATACAAATACTTTGAAAATTCACAGATATATACAAAATAATAGTAGAAATACACATGCAACATATACAGGAAAAACCCATAAAACCAGATGCATACATAATGATGTAGCATGTAATTTCACACACAATTTACACTTATCTTTGATAAGAATACCACCAACTACGTGCAGACCTTCCACGCTCCTCCTAGACATAGACCACACTACTCGTAATATCAACAGTGGGTCACCCCCGAGCTGGGACTAAAATCCACCCATGTAAAGGAATACTAAGCCAGTCTAAGGTCTAGCAAGTAACATAATTTCTCGGTCTAAGGCGCCCAATTGCTGCAACTAGCCTACAGTCTCTCATTCCTCACATGCTTGTCCCACCCCAGGAAGTGTGCCCCTTCTCTACTAAAAAATCCTTTGGCTCCCTCACTTCCCTTCTGAGGCTTTAGAAACAAGCCAGACATGAGATCTCAAATCCCTATAGCTATTGCTCAACGCACCGAGGAACAATTCCGAGTAGTTTCTCTCCTAGAGAAAACTACTCATGGGCCTGGAAACCCACTTCTTAGACATAGAAAAACTCTCACCTAGAGAGAATGCCTACGGGCTTGACAACCTGCTTCTTCGACCATGGGCCTGAAAACAMACCTCTTCATCCTGYAGACAAACCAGATTTCTCGTTGTTCATAGTGCTAAGCTTCCCAAGTACCAGTCTCTTGTTGGCAGTAGCAGAGTTTAGATGGTAGGAGGAAATAATGGAAAAGGMTCCATCTCTTAAGCTATCCAGGAATAGGTACGGCGATGGAAACAACAGAGTTTGGGTACGGTACAATAGTGGATTGGGTAAGGTACAGGTACACTTCCCGTGACAGAGAGGTATCGAGTAAAACTCAAGGAGTGCGTGAAGGAATGGAGGAATCATCAAATGCCTGAATGGTGAATTGTGAATTCCCTGGTAAGAAATGAAGGTTACCCTCCTCCCCAGAATGACGAGAAGAGCCCTCCATGAATATCACATAACAATGGAGTGTAAGAGTCCCCCCCCTTTCCAGAATGACGAGATCCCCCCAAAACACACTAAGTTTCCCAATATATCTGCATGTCCCCTCTTGGACAATTGTCTTCATGAAGCTTCATGGGCTCCACTTGTAATTTGTTTCCTTCCCATAAGGACTTATGATAATATAATTTATGTCCATACCTTAGTATTTAGGAATAATATTATAATATTCCTTTAGAATTAAGCCCTCTGGCTTAGCCCCTTTCTAGGATCTTATCCACCTTTCTCTCCCTAGTGGAGTTTATCCCCCCATACTCATTTGTGGGTCAGTATGCAACAATGATGTACTTTATTAATGATATAAGTGTTTACATATTACAATAATAGGCACAACGACCTTTAGAATTCTAGGCTCCTTGGCCTAATAATCATATAATAATTCTAGCCTATAATAACCTGGCTCACTAGCCTATAAAACACAACATATATACAAAGGCTCCATGGCCTTAAGATCACACAATATTCTTTTGGTATGAGATTCCCGAGCACTGACTAAATGCGCACAAAACCGGACCAAAGACCCTGTGTCATCAACTTACCAGCTTATAATCATTTTTACATTTACAATTGGGGTTCAACCTAGGGGTATTACATTAGATATACTCTTCAAGTATTCGGGGTGTCTACGTAGCCATATAAAAAAGTAAGTGATTCTTTTCAAGACAATGATAGTGGACGAGGCATGTTTATAGGAACAATATCTACAAAACATAAGCCATAAGAAAGGGCGTCCAAGCAGTTCGAAGCAGTTCCAAGAAGAAAGAGCCCTAGGAAGCTTCCAAGGAGGGGAAGAAGAAGTGGAAAGGGGAGAAGGATAAGAATACAACAACCACTACACATTAGTGAAAGGATCTTAGAAACCTTTGTAACCATTGCAATATTAATGGGCACACTAAGGAAGAGTGTCAGAAACTACATCGAGAGTTGAACTCGAAGAACCGCAAGAAGGATGCAAAGAAAATTAATCTTCTATCCATGGATTTGATCAATTAGGTTGAAATAAAATACGATGTGGATGAGAATATTTTATGCACATTAGTGTAGAAGGAGGTGAATCTAAGTATCTTTAATCTCTGGGAAGAGAAGGAGATGAACAAACTCTCCCACATCAAGATCCATGTCAAGAAGATTAATATAGATTCCTTGTTCGACTCTGGTTCATAGGATGATCACATAGTAACGGATCTAGTTAGTAAGCTTGGATTGGAGGTTCCTGACCATCCTAGATCATATCCATTGGGATGGGTAAACAAGGATGTATAGGTCAAGTTAATGAAATAATGTAAGATTAAATTTGTTGTAGGTGTTGATTTTATTGATGAAGTGGAGTTGGATGTAGTACCCCTTGACATATGTGTAGTGTTTGTAAGCCCCTACATATATATGAGGGATGCAATATTCATGTACAGAGATAACTAGTACCGACTAATCAAGGATGGGAATTCATACATCATCAATGCGTATAAAGGAAAGTCAAATATTTCACTGGTAAGTGCCAACCAAACCAATAAGTTGATTAGTTCCAATAATAAATATGTTTTTCTTTTCTTAAGAGAAATTCAGATTGAGGATGAGCCAATTCAAGTAAAGGCATCCCTGGAGGGGTGTACTAAAGAGAAGAAACATTAGTTGGAGGATTTGGTACAAGATTACAAAGGAGTGTTCTAGAAGCCTAAAAGTATACCACCCAAGAGGGAAGTGGAGCAAAAAATATAGTTATTTCAAGACTTCTCATTGTTGAATATTGGGTTGTATAGACAATCAATTCTGGAAACAAATGAAGTGAAGAAGTAATTGGAGCAGGGTGCGATTCGACCAAGCACCTCACCTTGTCGATCACCTATCATAATTGTACCAAATAAGGATGCAACTTGGAGAATGTGTATCGACTACAGAGCATTGAACAAGATTACACTAAAAAATAGATACCCTCTGCCCATGATCAATGGTCTGTTAGATCAATTGTAGCACGTAAAATATTTCACCAAGTTGGAACTCAAATCGAGATACCACCAGGTATGTGTCAAGGAAGAGGACACTTGGAATATTTCCTTCAATATAAGGAAAGGTTTGTATGAATGGTTGGTCATGCCATTTGGTTTATGTAATGAACTAGCTACATTTATGAGACTGATGAATTATGTATTACGCCCATATCTAGATTCATTTTTTATAGTCTATTTGGATGATATACTAGTTTATAGTGCTACATGGGAGGATCACATCTAACATCACATGTAGGTGTTAGAGACTCTAAAGAAGCACCAACTATTGTCTAACCTCAAGAAATGTGAGTTTTCTTAGTATTATTTGGTGTATTTGGGGTATGTGATTGGTGGAGAGGAGCTCAAGATATATCTTACAAAGATGGAGGCCATCATGAAATGGAAAATTCCTACAAATGTCATTGAAGTTAGGAGTTTTGTTGGGGTGGAACATTACTTATGAAAGTTCATCACTTCATTTTCAGTGATAGCTACACCACTCCACACCACAACAATGAGTGGTAAGAGTTTCTAGTGGTGTTTTTGGGGTATGCGATTGGTGGAGGGGAGCTCAAGATATATCTCGCAAATATGGAGGCCATCATGAAATGGACAATTCCTACAAATGTCACTGACGTTAGAAGTTTTTTTGGGTGGAACATTACTTACGAAAGTTCATCGCTTCATTTTTAGTGATAGCTACACCACTCCACACCATAAAAACGAGTGGTAAGAGTTTCCAGTGGGGTAAGAATCAACAAAAGGATTTCAATGAGCTGAAAAAGAAAGATCAATCAAGCACTAGTTCTCGCATTACCAAACTTGAAAAATCCTTTCGAAGTGGATACAAATGCAAGTGGGTATGCCATGGGATAAATTTTGATGCAATGAGGAAGGCGTGTATGCTATCATTCTGGAATATTTCATGGGGTAGTTCTCAACTACCCTACCTATGACAAGGAACTCTATGCCCTAGTTCAAGTTGTAAAGAAGTGGAAGAATTATTTTATGGGAAAGGAGACCATCATCCACATAGATCACCGACCTTTACAGTATTTGAAAGCCTAGAGAAAGCTACAAAAAACCATACATTACAAGTGTATGTGGTTTTTACAACAATTTCATCTAGTCATGAAGTCTAAGAAGGGTAGCACAAACATGTTGGAAGACATGCTTTCAAGGCCACATACATCCAATATTACAACCTTGGGAACTTTGATGCACATGGAACCTTTTACCCATGATGCATACATAGAGGCATACACAAAAGATGAGGACATCAAGGAGGTGTTTCAACAACTATAGGGACAAATTCATATAGAAGAAGGTGAAAACAAGGTTGACTATCATTTCCATAATGGGTTACTCTACAAGCTCAACAAAATATGTGTTCATAAAGGTGGATGACTACAACTGATCAAAGAGGCTCACACCTCCAAGGTTGCACGAAATTTGAGTGTTGGGAAGATAGTTTCCAACTTAGAGAGGTATCTGTACTAGTCCAAAATGCAAGAATATGTAGAATGATGTATTAGAGGATATATACCTTGTTGTACCAACAAACCGAATAATAGGAACAAAAATCTATACCATCCCTTACCTGTACCCACTCGACCTTGGGAAATCGTTTCCATGGATTTTGTGAGAGGTTTACCAAAAACCAGGAAGGGACATGAATATCTATTTTTGGTAGTTCAGAAATTCAACAAGATGTGAATTCTCATTCATTTTAAAAATACCATCAAAGGACAATAATAAAAAAACATGTTCTTTGAATAGATCTGGGTGCACTTTGGGATACCAAGGAGTATCATATTAGACATGGATACCATATTTCTCAGTACATTTTGGACTACATTGTGGGAGAAGATGGACACTAAGTTGAAGAAATATATGACATTCCATCTGTTATCCCTTGAGATATTCCAATCTGTTATTGGAATAATGTCGAGGCACCCCAAGGGCCAAGACTCAGGATGAATCTTAAGACCATAATTGTAGTAAAATAGTTGTGCAATATTTGGGAAAATTTTCCCTCTTTATCTCTCTTTCTTTTGAAATTGTAGGACCTTAAAAAGACTCATCTCATATGAAAAATGATCTCAAATATCAGAGGCTTATGTCTACAACTGTTTCATATAGTCAATATTTAAAGGAGAATGAAGTGATGAATTGGAAGAAAAACAATACAAACATATAGGGCACTACTGATAATGAATCCTGTAGCTTATGTAAATACAATACCATGCTGAGAAATTAAGAACTCAACAACTCTAACAGGTGTATACAGATCAATAACATATGATTCAAACAATTAACATATTCATACCCTCAAATTCAAGGAGGTACCCTCTGCATATCATTTAAATTCATAAAGAAAATGACAAGAAATGATCATACATTCAGAGGAAATCAGTTATGTGTCATTACTAGATATCATACAGTGATACTGAACATGAAGAATGGTCTGTTGTTTGAGATTTTATAAATAATATCCGATGCAAGAAAAGAAAGAGTTGAAGGATATGCTTTACAAGAACACGGATACTGTAAGGAAAGAATTACAGACTGAAACTTAAACGTAGGGGATGAATCTCTGTTGCCTGCTGCATTTATCAACTGACTGTGCTCAAGGTATTTGGTCAAACAAATCTGGTCGTAATAAAATATTCAATTCCACAAAGTGTCAACCTTAACAATGGCTTCCTTCATTGTATTTTTATTCCTCTCGCTCATGCCCTAAAATTTCTTCTTGAAACAAATTCCAGCTTCTTGAAATGGTTTACCACTTCTTGATTTCTTGAACGGTTTCTCCTCTGGTCAAAATTGATTACTTTTACCTGCATGAATTCTTCTATGATGATATAGTGGAGTAGCTAGAAATTTGCAGGACCAGATATTGATCACACCCTCACTCTGAAAATTTCCTTGTAATCATTCACCTCGCTGAAAAAACTTGAAATTAAAACTACATAGACGCGAGACTCAACAACCATCAGATTTATCTCAACAATCAATCACGGTCGTTGATATGTAAAATGGAACATTACGTCATTGGAAGACATCCCCGATGCTTGGTGTATCGACAATTGAGGCATCGACGATCGATGAAAAATTGTGATCAAATTTGGGCCATCCATCTTGCAGTGAATATGAGCCTTCCATCACAGACCTGATCAAGTCTGGGTCATTGATATGCAGGACGATGAGCCCGAAATTCCTTTATATTTAAAATTGAAATGAAGTCGTTGATCTGGAACATGATCTGATCTAGGCCATTAATCTATTGATCCTTCCATCTCTTTAATGATGTTGTCATCGAGGCGATCGGGGATAACCCATGTCGGGGAATGTTCATGGTATTTCACCGACGATGAAGTCCAAGTTGATCTCCACCATTAATATTTCATCGAAAACAAGAGAGTTGTTTATCTGGACTTGACTAAAAGCTAGAAATGGTTAAGGCATTGACCAAGTCAAGTTGACTTCACTTTGGATACATGGAAATTTTATATTAGCCCATGATGATACTAACGCGATAGGAGAGCGAGACACGTGTCACCCCTTTTTTGGTGTGTTAACCTGTGAATCTGGTGAGTTCCTCATGTCCACGTGAAATTATTCGATTGGCCCTGAAGGTGCTCTGCTGGAAAGATGACGTGACACCTAGTTGTGAGGTTTTGATGCCTAAGAGAGAATATAGACCATTGGTTATCCCCACTTGAAATGAGGTCCAAATATATCTAGACCGTCCATCGTAGGTGTCCCATTAGGAGTGCTGAAGGATTAGGTTCAAATGAGACTCCAAATTGGAAACTACAAAGACCGTTGATATTTTTTCGACACAAGGAGATCCATCGATTTGGGATCAATAGAAAGCTAGAAATGGCTAAGGCATGCACACTATTACACTAACGTCACCCCAAAAATATGGCAGCTCTTCATTGGTATTCGTTGATGTTGATGTGGTAGATAAGGGGGACACATGTCATCCACATTTGACATATTCTCCTGTGCATCCGCTGGTTGGCCCTGAAAGTGCTCCGTTGGAGGGATGACGTGACACTTGGCCATGACGCTTTGAGGCTTGAGAGCGGATCTAGAATATTGATCTATCCTTCTTGAAAGAGGTCTGAGAGAAGATCTAGACCGTCCATTGAAGTCTTCTGGGGTATGGATTCAAAACAAGACTCTCACAAGGGGACTCGAAGGGAGAATCTCAACCATCGATTTGGAGCCACCAGGGGAATTCTGACAATGTATGAGAGTCTTCGATCTATATGCGATCGAAAGAAAAATTCGGCTAAGGAAAAGATGATCAAGACGAATTCACCCTGGACACATGGAAAAAATAACTTATGTGTCCTTACTAGACATCATACATTGATACTAAACATGAAGAATGGCCTGCTGTTTGAGATTTTATAAATAATATTTGATACAAGAAAAGAAAGAGTTGAAGGAGATTCTTTACAAGAACATGAATAATGTAAGGAAAGAATTACAAATTGAAACTTAAATGTAGGGGATGAATATCTGTTGCCTTTTTCATTTATCAACTGATTGTGATCAAGGTATCTGGTCAAAAAACTCCGGTCGTAATAAAATATTCAATTCCCCAAAGTGTTGACCTTGAAAATGGCTTCCTTCATTGTATTTTTATTCCTCTCACTCATGCCCTAAAACTGCTTCTTGAAACAAATTCTAGTTTCTTGAAATGGTTTACCGCTTCTTGATTTCTTCAACGATTTCTCCTTTGGTCAAAATTGATCACTTTTACTTGCATGAATTCTACTATGATGATATCATGGAGTAGCTGGAGATTTGCAGGACCAGATATTGATCGCACCCTATCTCTAAAAATATCCTTGTAATCATTCACCTCGCTGCAACAAATCAAAATTAAAACTACACATACGTGAGACTCAACAACCGTCAGATTTATATCAGCAATCAATCACGATTGTTGATCTTTAAAATGGAACATTACATCGTTGTAAGACATCCCTGATGCTTGGTGTATCAACAATTGAGGCATCGATGATCAATGAACGGTTGTGATCAAATTTGGGCCATCCATATTGTAGTGAATATGAGCCTTCCATCATGGACCTGACCAAGTATGGGTTGTTGTTATGTGAGCTGATGAGACCAAAATGCCTTGATATTTAAAATTGAAATGAAATCGTTGATCTGGAACATGATCTGATCTAGGCCATTAATCTACTGAACCTTCCCTCTATTTAATGACGTCGTCATCGAGGTGATTGGGGATAACCCATGTCGAGAAAAATTCATGCCATTTAACCGACGATGAAGTCCAAGATGATCTCCACTATTAATATTTCATCGAAAATAAGAGAGTTGTTTATCTGGGCTTGATTAAAGCCATAAATGGTTAAGAATTTGACCTAGTCAAGATGACTTCACTCTGGATATGTAGTGATTTTCTATTGGCCCATGATGATGATAACGGGRCACATGTCACCTCTTTTTTGGTGTGTTAACCTATTCATCTAGTGAGTTCCTCGTGTCCACGTGAAATTCTTCGAATGGCCCTGAAAGTGCTCTGCTGGTAAGCTGATGTGACACCTCATTGTGAGGTTTTGATGCCTAAGAAATAATCTAGACCATTGGTCAACCCCACTTAAAACAAGGTCCAAATATATCTATACCATCCATCGTAGGTGTCCCATTTGGAGTATTGAAGGATCAGGTTCAGACGAGACTCTGAATTGGAAACTACAAAGACCGTTGATATTTTGTTGACACAAGGAGATCCGTCGATTTGGGATCAACCGAAAGATAGAAATGACTAAGGCATGAATATTATTACACTGATGTCACCCCAAAAATGTGGCATCTCCTCATTGGTCTTCGTTGATGCTGATGTGGTAGATAGGTAGGACACACGTCATCCAAATTTGACATATTCTCTTGTGCATTTGCTGGGTTCCATGTGTCCACGTGGCAACTGCTGGTTGACCTTGAGAGTGCTCCACTGGCGGGATGATGTGACACTCGACCATGACACTTTAAGGCCTGAGATAGGATCTAGACTATTGATCGGTCCCGCTTGAAAGAGGTCTGAGAGAATATTTGGATCGCCCATCAAGGGTGTCCATCAAAGTCTTCGAGGTATGGATTGAAAACAAGACCCTAACTAGGGGACTCCAAGGGAGAATATCAATCATCGATCTGGAGCCATGAGGGGAATTCTAACAAT
>JASDQU010371157.1:6699-19779 GCA_032191745.1 Picea mariana | reverse complement strand
GATCTAGACTATTGATCGGTCCCGCTTGAAAGAGGTCTGAGAGAATATTTGGATCGCCCATCAAGGGTGTCCATCAAAGTCTTCGAGGTATGGATTGAAAACAAGACCCTAACTAGGGGACTCCAAGGGAGAATATCAATCATCGATCTGGAGCCATGAGGGGAATTCTAACAATGTATGAGAGTCTTCTATATAGACACAATTGAAATAAAAATTTAGCTAAGGAAAAGATGATCAAGCTGAAGTCACCCTGGAAACGTGGCATAAATCACTTATGTGTCATTACTAGACATCATACAGTGACACTGAACATGAAGAATGGATTGCTGTCTGATATTTTATAAATAAGATCCGATACAAGAAAATAAAGAGTTGAAGGAGATGCTTTACAAGAACACAGATACTGTAAGGAAATAATTATAGACTAAAAATTAAATGTAGGGGATGAATCTCTGTTTCCTGTTGCATTTATCAACTAACTGTGCTCAAAGTATCTGGTCAAACAACTTTGGTCGTAAGAAAATATTCAAGTCCACAAAGTGTTGACCTTAATAATGGATCCCTTCATTGTATTTTTATTCCTCTCACTCATGCCCTAAAACTGCTTCTTGAAACTAATTCCATCTTCTTAAAATGGTTGACCACTTCTTGATTTCTTGAATGATTTCTCCTCTGGTTAAAATTGGTTACTTTTACCTGCATGAATTCTTCTATGATGATATCATGGAGTAGCTGGAGATTCACAGGACAGATATTGATTACACCCTGTCTCTGAAAATATCCTTGTAATTATTCACCTTGCTGCAACAAATCGAAATTAAAACTACACAGAAGTGAGACTCAACAACCGTCAGATTTATATCAACAATCATTCAAGATCGTTGATATTTAAAATGGAATATTTCATCATTGGAAGACATCCCTGATGCTTGGTGTATCAAAAATTGAGGCATCGATGATTGATTAATGGTTGTGATCAAATCTGGTCCATCCATCTTGCAATGAATATGAGCCTTCCATCATGGTCCCGATCAAGTTTGGGTCGTTGATATGTGGGTCGATGAACCTGGAATTCCTTGATATTTAAAATTGAAATGAAATCGTCAATGTAGAACATGATCCAATCTGGGCCATTAATCTATTGAACCTTCCCTCTCTTTAATGATGTCATCATCGAGGCAATCGAGGATAACCCATGTCGAGGAACGTTCATGGCATTTCACCAACGATGAAGTCCAATATGATCTCCACCATTAATATTTAACCAAAAATAGGAGAGTTGTTTATATGGGATTGAATAAAAGCCAGAAATGGTTAAGGAATTGATCCAGTCAAGATGAATTCACTCTGGATACATGGATATTTTCTATTATCCCATGATGATACTAACGTGGTAGGAGAATGAGACATGTGTCACCCCTTTTTTGGTGTGTTAACCTATGCATCTGATGAGTTCCTTGTTTCCACGTGAAATTATTATATTGGCCCTGAAAGTGCTCTGCTGACAAGATGAATTGACACCTGGTTGTGAGGTTTTGATGCCTAAGAACGGATCTAGACCATTGGTTAGGCCCACCTGAAACAAGGTCCAAATATGTCTAGACCATCCATCATAGGTGTCTCATTAGGAGTGTTGAAGGATTAGGTTCGAACGAGAATCCGAATTGGAAAATACAAAGACCATTGATATTTTGTTGACATAAAGAGATCTGTCGATTAGGGATCAACTGAAAGCTAGTAATGTCTAAGGCATGAAAATTATTATGAAGACATCACCCAAAAAATGTGGCAGCTCCTCATTGCTCTTCGTTGATGCTGATGTGGTAGATAGGTGGGACACACGTCATCCAAATTTGACATATTCTCCTGTGCATCTGCTGGGTTCCACATGTCAACGTGGAAGCCATTGGTTGTCCCTGACAGTGCTCCACTGGTGGGATGACATGACACTCGACCATGATGCTTTGAGGCCCTAGAGCGGATCTATATTATTGATCGGTCCCACTTGAAAGAGGTCTGAGAGAAGATCTGGACCATCCATCGGGGGTGTCCATTGGACTTTTCAGGGTATGGAGTGAAAACAAGACTTTGACAAGGGGACTCCAAGGGAGAATCTCAACCATCGATCTAGAGATGCCAGGGGATGTTTGACAATGTATGAGAGTCTTTGATATAGACACGATTAAAATAAAAATTTGAATAAGGAAAAGCTAATCAAGCCGAATTCACCCTGGACACGTGGCATATTTTCATTGGCCCATGCTAGTGCTGATGTGGCAGATAGATAGTAAACATGTCACCCATATTTGAGGTTTTTACCCATGCAAGAGGTGGGTTCCACACATCCACATGGAAACCTCTAGTTGGATCTGACAATGCTCTACTAGTGGGATGAAACGACACTTGACAGGGAAAGCTCAAGATCATAGGTCATATCTGGACCATTGATATCTTGGGGGTATGACCCATAACATGATGAAATATTGGCTATTCGTTGAAGGTGTCTCATCGGAGTGGCTGAGGCTTAGGTTGAAAAAAGACTTTGAAGAGGGGACTCTGAAGGGACTCGATAGTACAAATATGCATCGTCCATCAGAGGTCCAAGAATCTCTGAGAGCCATTGATATTTCCGTTGTTGAAAGGAAAATTCAACTAAGGAAAAGATCATTATATTGACGCCAACCTGGACACATGGAAAATTTATATTGGCCTAAAGTGGCACTGATGTGGTAGGGGAGAAGGAAATGTGTCTTCTGTATTTGATTTTTTTACCCATGAAAGAGGTGGGGTCAACATGTCCACATGGCAACCTCTGGTTGGATCTGAAAGCGCTCTGTTCGCATGTTTCTTTAGCTCCACGTGTAAATTGATGTGGCAGGGAAAAATGTCATCGATGATAAGGAGATAAAACATGCTATGGTGAACATGTATTTCATCGACGATGATGTTGACATTGATGACAAATGGGCGCTTTCCCTTGGTCCCCAGAATATGGTCCTACGATAAGCCCCTTTGCCACTAGCGCTTAATCTCTTTTGGGGTGCAATAATCCCTCTTTTTACTGCGACAAGCCCCTTTTGAACTGCGACAATCTTCTAGGGTTTAATTTTTCCTTATGCGCACAAGGGCATGCATTTTTTTCTTGTGGTTTCTTAATTCTTCCTTAGGAAAATTTGAATCTGAGTTGCACAGAGGCTCGTGAATCTTGACTTTCTACTGCTAACTTGTCTGATCTTGGCATTATAACTTCAGTCATCCTTGATTTTATTTCAAGAACAAATATAATACTAACATTTGGCTCTAGTAGGGACATCATACCCTTGTGGTTTGCTGAGAACTGTAGACTAAGTGCCTTCTTCTGTTGGGTTGTGGTGTCTTCTTGGAAGGATACATCTCCTCTAGACATCAAAATTGATCTAATATGTGACAAATGCTCAACAAATTAAGTTGTTAGAAACCTACCTACTTGCTAAAGTAACAAAATGTGAATGAAGTAAAATTAAAACAAACTCTACAGATTGAAAACAAATTATCGAATACAAGCTTATTTATGTACATAATCCTCCTACTCTGATTAGTCCATCCACTTTGATCATGTGAAATGACATTTCTAATGATACCGGGAAATTTCCTTACTACACGAATGAACTACTTGTATTCACCTTTTCAAAATAAGGACACTTAAGAGTAGAAACTGCAACATGCTATAATCGTGAAGCTCATACCTATGATATGAAGATGTAAGAATCATATATCCCAAGTTGTCTGTGACCTTGGAAAATGTTGATTTGAACCAGGATGCCATTGGGTCATGAAACATATGAGGTATGAAATATTTCTTAATAAAAATGGAGGTTTCTTCTTCATGATGGATTCAACTGCACTACTCCTAGATACTCTTCTATTTTTCTTCCTGTGATTCTGATGAAGAAAAAGGAGAAAGTACAGAAACTTCAACACACTAAAATATTTCCATTGGTTCTTATTCACAATGGTCATGATTTGTACCTTCAAGAATGAATGAAAATAATTCTTAAATTTGAAACCCTTCATCAGAACCCTCATAAATCACGTAGATAGGTGCACTAATAAAATTTTATAGAAATGGGACTTTATATCTTCTCCTCGATACCAAGCTATGATCCTATGTCATGATGGTCAAATATGGAAAAATTTGTTCTTGAAATTTGTTATGTGACTGATGCTGAAGAGCTCTGCACCTGCTCAAATTTGTATTCATAAGAAAAAAGATCCGTGTTGTAGAATCCAATATGGGTAGATTCCTCATGGACCAACCATTTAGTAGCAGATGGCTCATTAAAAACAAGGGGCAACAAGTCATCAATAATGTTACCTTGAAACAAACTCACATATTTTTCAACAACACAATATTGACTTTGATCAACAGGTGTGAATGAAGAAAGTATTATTTATTCTTGAAAATACTTATGAATATGTCTATAACTGACATCTTCTTCAAACTCAATTTCAAAAAATCCTTCCTCCTCTTCACTACCGTGGGAGAAATACTTTTTATGTTCTATATCTGACTCAAGTTCTTCATTACAACAATGTTCAAAAGGAAGCTCAGAATATGGAAATTTAAAAATCTTCTCTGGATCTTGTTGAAAAAGTAAAAATTCATCATCACATACCATATTTCTTGAAAAAACAACAGGTATTTGCAACTCATTAACATCTTTAAAATAAGAAATCTCCATCTGAAAATAATTTTGACTAATATCTTGCAAGGAAGAAATATGTATTGTGTCCTCCTGTAGATTCTATGAAACTTCTATGAAATCAGTCTCCAATGATGCCTCTTCATTTGAATCTTCCATGCCATCTCCTTCATTTTCATTTTTATAGTAATCCTCTTTTTCAAAATCGTGTTTAGATTCATCATCAATGGTTTCACCTTCCTCTTCACTATTATAGAAAGAATCTTCTATATCTTCATAAACTGATTTAAAAATTTCATTGCAGCAACTTCCAAGAGGAAGATCAATGTGATACCTTATTTTATAATGAGAATGGAACAATATACGAAAATCCTTTAGTGAATCTATACAAGCAACATGTAAATATTTGTACCATTGTCGAGCCTCTCCAACTGAGTAGGATGTGAATAATTTCATGAGGACATCTTCATGAAAAATACTTAGCTGATGCATGCACAAGTGTAACTCTATTAAATTTTGGGTTGGATCATCATCATCGTATTCTCTGAATCTAGGAAGATAGTATCCCCAGACTCCTATGCTAGGTACATGATTAGGAAATCCAGGTATATTTGAAAAATCTAGTGGAGAAAAACTTGTAGCTACTATATCAACACTTGATCTTTCCATTAAAACACAATGGAGTCTCCAGAGGGATCATAATGAATAAGGGAGTAATAGGATTTTCAAGAAATGTCGAATGGAAGAGCCTACTTCTTTACATGATTCTAAAGAAGGATTCAAGAGGTCTAGCAAAGGTTTTGGTGTAGATTTTAAATTAGAAAGTGAATCTTCAGGTATATCATCCAGATTTATAGATTCAACACTTTGATGAACAAAAAAAGGAAATATTTCGAGATGAGGGTTACCTGAGAAAAATGAGGTATGACGCTCTTTAATATTCCTCTAGGTCACAAGCATTTCTCGATCTGAATATATCAAAACATGATTAGAATCAGGGTGGATTCTGGTGTGTTTTCTGGCAGAGGCCAGGTTGTCATATCCTAGGTAATATTTCTTCAACTTATGTCCCTGGAAATGGTGCCATTTCATATATTATCCCTTAAGATGTTCTAGGATGTTATTGGAATGATGCTGAGGCACCCCAAGGGTCAAGACTCAGAATGAATCTTAAGGATATATTTGCAGTAAAATAGTTGTGCAATATTTGGGAAGTTTTTCCGTATTTCTATCTCTTTCTTTTGAAATTATAGGACCTTAAACAATCTCAATTCAGATGAAAAATTCTCTCAACTATCAGAGGCATATGTCTATGAGTGTTTCAGACAATCAATATTTAAAGGAGAATGAAGTGATTAATTGGAAGACAAATAAGATAAACATACATGGCACTACTGAGAATGAATCATGTAGCTTATGTAAATAGAATAGCATGTTGAACAATTAAGAATTCAACAACTCTAGTAGGTGTATACATATCAATAACACATGCTTGAAATAGTTAACATCTTCATACACTCAAATTCAAGGAGGTACCCTTTGCATATCATTTAAATGCATCAAGAAAATGACAAGAAATGGTCATACATTCAAAGGAAATGAATTATGTGTCATTACCAAGCATCATACAATAATACTGAACATAAATAATGGCCTGTTGTCTAAGATTTTATAAATCCGATTTGATACAAGAAAAACAAGAGTGAAAGGAGATGATTTACAAGAACATAAATACTGTAAGGAAGGAATTATAGACTAAATATGGACATGACACCTGGCTAGGGATGCTCAATATCAGAGGTCAAATATGGACCATTGATCTCTCAGGAGTAGGACCCATAGCACGATGAAATCTGGGTCGTTAGTCGGAGGCGTCTCATTGAAGTGGTCAAGGATTGAGCTGCAAACAAGACTCCGAAGAGGGGATTTCGAAGGGACTTGATGTACAAATCTGGGCCGTCCATCATAAGTCTAAGAATATCTAAGAGCCCTTGCTCTTGTCATTGTTGAAATAAAAAATTAGCTAAGGAAAAGATAATTATGCTGATGCCAACCTAGACATGTGGCAACTTTCTATTGATCCATAGTGGCACTGATGTAGTAGTGGAGAAGGACACGTGTCACCCGTATTTGAGGGTTTTACCCATGAAAGAGGCAGGTTCCACATGTCCACATGGTAGCCTCTGGTTGGCTCTGACAATGCTCTACCAGCATGCTACTTTAGCTTCACGTGTAAATTGATGTTGCGGGAAAAAATGTCATTAGCAATAAGGAAATAAAACATGTTGTGGTGAAAATGTATTTCGTCGAGTGCTCACCCTTGGTCCTAGTAATATGGTCCCACAATAAGCCCCTTTTCCACTGGTGCTTAAGCTCTTTTGGGGCACAATAATCCCTCTTTTGATTGTGACAAGCCCCTTTTGAACTGCGACAATCCCCTAGGGATTAATTTTTCCTTATGTGTGCAAGGGCATGCATTTTTTTCTTGCTATTTCTTAATTAGGCCTTAGGAAAATTTGACTCTGAGTTGTGCAGAGGTTCCTAAAGCTCGTATTTTTTCTTCTAACTTGTCTGGTCTTGGCATTATAACTTCATTCATCCTTCATTTGATTTCAATAACAAATATAGTACTAACACTATCCATAGATAGATGGGAAGATATAAGTAGTCAAAAGGACTTTGGTGCATCTTTTAAGGGGTTATGTTGGCTTCTTCTTGTCTGCGTAGGGGTTATCATACATAGGGTTCGGTTTGAATGTGACCAACAAAACCCTCAAGACACTGGCCCTTTCAGCATCACCTGCTTGCATAGATGAAGTGTCACCCGAGGTATCTATTGGGGCTGCAAGAACTAGGTTTTTGCAGCAGTAAGGGAAAGGGAGGATAATGCATGAATAATTCTTCCTGATATTAACTTATATATATTCTTGATTATTACCTAAACTATCACTTGATTATTAATTATTCCTAATATTAACTTATGTATGTATGTTCTTTTCCAGCTGCATAGAGTTAACTGGAATGAGTTAGCATTTCTCTTACTTGGCATCATAAATTATGGTGACACTTTCCACCCATAGAATGTCACTTATGGATCTGTTCCACTTGATATATATTATCCTTAGATTTTATTTATTTTGCATTCTATACCAAGCATATGATCATTTTCTTCTTCGTGATTCCTTATTGTTTTTCCTTTAGAAACCTTTTTTACATTATCCTAATATGTTCAAGGACATGAATCCATCCTACAATATTTCTTCCCTATATGGGAAAACCCTTCCTTAGAACCTGATTAAATTCCTCTGAATTCAATCTTTACAGAATGCATTGTTTATGCATCTATTGGCACTTCTTTAGTATGTTCACACCTTTATTGCTTCACCCCTAAAGTTTTTTCATACAACCATGCTTCCACTACTCTACTCTGATAATAATCATGGAAATTTTATCTCTAAAACTATAAGACTGATCTTTGGAGATGTTTTCATTCTCTCCATATATACACTCTGTATTTCTTTATCAGAATACTAACATCCTGATATATCAATTTGCATAGAATATGTCTTCCCACCATGTACCTCTTTATCTTAACATTGGCCTTTGTTATACTGAATAATCTTTCACTACTTCCTCTATTTAAATGATATTCTATAAACCTTGATTCCATTGAGCATTCTAATTTGTAGGAGTGGATCTCTTGTAGTGGATTCCCAAGCCTTCATGGCTGCACTTGTAGAAATTGGTCTTACCACATGGATACCTTTCCTTTGAGCTGATAGATGGAACTTATTCCTTTTGCGTGTGAAGAGTATATGTGCAATTGAAAATAATTCCTCATGCCTAGCATCCATGTTTCAACATATTCATCCTTCTTGTTCTCATCATCAAAAGTAAGAGGATTTATTTTTTTCATTTCTCCTTGTAGCTCATCCACCCCTGACCTCCTCTTATGCTTCTTGATAGGGGATGGAATTGAGCTACTGCGTTCTCTCCTAGTGGAATGCCCTAGAAAATGATGGTGATGTCTGTGAACACTTCTTTCTCTTCTCCTCTCATTAGGAGACCCGTGACTACCATATTTTCTTGATCCATTCTCCTTATCCATCTTCTTTTCTATTATGTCCAAGATTTTCATTAAATTTATGTTGAAATCCTCCTAGTGCTCCTTGGATTTCATAAGCCTCTCATTATCACCTTTATAGATTTGGACATCCTTCTGCAACTTTTAATGGTCTCCACCAAGTTCATGTTTTTCTTCATTTTCTTCTCCATGACCATTTTATTTTGTACCTTCATTACCCATATTGACATACATCCCTCTGATCTCTGTACTAATCTTGTTTTGATTTAAAATCTGTTAACTTTTCAAAATGTACAACCAATAGAACTTGTTAGGCTAATTGATTTATCAATTGCATGAAATTATGAACAATTCTGATTCAGTATTGCATTAGAATTCTTTCTTCTGGTTTCTTGAGAAAACAATTGTCCAGATCGATTTTATGGATGAACAGTTTTATTCTACTATTCAAGACCTTTCCAACACCTACTTCCATGCTCAATTCTGAGCCTTTATCAGAAAGTTATGGTTATTTGAAAATTCATCCTTTCTGTGAGGGTAAACCTTGTACAAGTGATCTTCATCAAGAGTCGAATTAGCTCTTGGAAATGTGTTGGATCGTCTCTTAAGGTTCACAAGCCATTTTTATTTTCCCTTAAATGTAGCTCTATACAAATTAGAAACCCACTGGCTCCTTCTCTAATCCCCTTTATATCTTAAAAAAAATCCATTTTCAGGCACTAGCCCCTTTACTTCAGCCAAAATCGCATGTGACCATGGGCTATGAACAAGCACTTATCTAAAAGCCGCTTATCCAGAGATTCATGGCTCAGGTTCTTCAAAACTTCAGGCTTCATAATATTTTCTATCACTACAAAACATTTTCTCTGAACGTCGAAGTGGCTAAATCCTTGAACAATGCTTCTTTGGAGTTTTGGGACTTCGATGCTACGAAGCTTCGAGCTTCAGAATTTTTGACCACATGACACACTAATTCCCCCAAACATTGAACTGGTGAATTCCTGGCCTATGCTTCACTGCTTCATTACTCTAATTCTTCAGAGCTTTGGGCTTTGGGATTTCCGACCACACAACAAAACAAATCACCTGAACGCTGAACTAGCGAACTACTCCGACGCTGTATGGCTCTGGAGCTTCGAGATTCAAAATATTTTACAACGCGACACCATAAATCACCTGAGTGTCAAACTAGAGAATTCCTGGAGGAATCATGGATAAATGGTGCACACTCTCCATGAATATCTATAGTCAATAGGAGCTCTGAGACTCCGGGCTTTAGAAGTTTTGAGACTCCAACGCGCGCTGCCTCCCAAATTGTCAAATGTCGAATTTAAAATGACGACTCTCACTCCTTTTGTAGCCTATGGCTGAGATCTCCTCCAAAACTCCAGGCTTTGGGAGTTCTCACTGCTGATAACCGCCAAACCCTTGAACTGACGAATGTCAAATCGATGAAGGACGAAGATCCACAGTTGACGCTCACCCATCATCGGACGATCAACATTGAATCCAGGCTTTGGGGCTTCGTTCCTTTTCACACTATAACCCTTTTAAAAATGATCCTCCAAATCACCAAACTTCTAGACACTCACTAATCTGCTAACATGTGTCCTCAACAATGAACGATCAAGATCTTCTCCTGAGTTCAAGACTTTCCCCACTCCGCGCAAAAATCACCAACTTTTTTCGGAGTGCCAAATCTCTGGAATTCCATGAGATCTATGGATCACGTTTGCATGTGTAGAGATCCAATGGATAGGATATGATCTTCTCACTCTCGCTTCTCCTCTGGTATGGGGTTTGATCTAACGACCCATATCTATGCTTGACCAATCCAATGATTGTTACTACTCAGAGTGATATACGACGTAGATTCACTCCTGGACTTCAAGGCTTTTGCCTCCCTTCCAAAAAACAATGAAAAAATACCAGAGCAATGAATTCTGAAGGAATTCAGTGCTTAACGAATGCGCACCTTATCTAGATATAATGATTGTGAGGGATTTTTCTTCTCCCGAACAGATCCAACAACCCAAATCTAATATTATGGCCCAAATCAATCGTTGCTGTGGTTTCTTTTCTGCTGTTGGATTTTACAAACCGCTACACCTCCAGAGCTTTGGAACATAGTCTAAGTGTTCTCTCAGTGCCTTCCTAAAACCCATGGATGCACTGTAGCTTCAAAAATCTATGAAATTTCACTTTAGTTTCATCTTGCTCGACCCATCCGGGCTCAATGTTGAAAAATGGAGCTCTAATACCATATTGTAACATCCCAAACCACCTTAGTGTTGGGCTACGCCACGTGAAATAAAATTCAAAACTGTATACAATATTTAAACATACAAATACTCTACAAATTCACAGATTTATATAGAATAATAGTAGAAATACACATGCAACATATACAGGAAAAACGATAAAAACAAATGCATACATAATGATGTAGCATGTAATTTCACACACAATTTACACTTATCTTTGATAAGAATACCACCAACTACGTGCAGACCTTCCACATTTATCCTAGCCATAGACCACACTACTCGTAATCTCATCAGTGGGTCACCCCCGAGCTAGGACTAAACTCCACCCATGTAAAGGAATACTAAGCCAGTCTAAGGTCTGGAAAGCAACATAATTTCTTGGTCCAAGGAGCCCAATTGCTGCAACTAGCCTAAAGTCTCTCATTCCCCACATGCCTATCCCACCCCAGGAAGTGTGCCCCTTCTCTACTCAAAATTCCTTCGACTCCCTCACTTCCCTTTCGTGGCTTTAGCAACAAGCCAAACATGAGGTCTCAGAGCTCAGTAGCTATTTCTCAACGCACCAGGGAAAAATTCTGAGTAGTTTCTCTCCTAGAGAAAACTACTCATGGGCCTGGAAACCCACTTATTCAACATAGAAAAACTCTCACCTAGAGAGAATTTCTACAGGCATGACAACCCGCTTCTTCGACCATGGGCCTGAAAACCCGCATCTTCAGCCTGCAGTCAAACCAAATTTCTCATTGTTCACAGTGCTAAGCTTCCCAAGTATACGTCTCGTGTTGGCAATAGCAGAGTTTAGATGGTAAGAGGAAATAATGGACAATGATCCATCTTTTAAGCTATGTAGGAATAGGTACGGTGATGGAAACAACAGAGTTTGGGTAAGGTACACGTACGCTGCCCCTGAAAGAGAGGTACCGAGTACAACTCAAGGAGTGTGTGAAAGAATGGAGGAATCATAAAATTCTTGAATGGTGAATCGTGAATTCCCTGGTAAGAAACGAAGGTTACCCTCCTCCCTGGAATGACGAGAAGAGCCCTCCATGAATATCACAAAATGATGGAGTGAAGAAGCCATTGGAGCAGGGTGTGATTTGACCAAGCACCTCACCTTGTCGATCACCTATCATAATTGTACCAAATAAGGATGGGAGTTGGTGAATGTGTATCGACTACAGAGCATTGAAAGAGATTACAATAAAAAATAGGTACCCTCTGCCCATGATCAATGATCTGTTAGATCAGTTGTAGCACGTAAAATATTTCACCAAGTTGGAACTCAAATCGAGATACCACCAGGTATGTGTCAAGGAAGAGGACACTTGGAATATTTCCTTCAATACAAGGCAAGGTTTGTATGAATGGTTGGTCATGCCATTTGGTTTATGTAATGCACTGGCTACATTTATGAGACTAATGAATTATGTATTACGCCCATATCTATATTAATTTTTTACACCAACTATTGGCTAACCTCAAGAAATGTGAGTTTTCTTAGTATTACTTGGTGTATTTGGGGTATGTGATTGGTGGAGGGGCACTCAATATAGATGTTATTGGACTAATCGGTAGGTGTGGACACTAACTGATCTCCCTAGATCCACCTAGATCTAGAACAAAACACACCAGAACATGACGCTTTCCTTAAGTTTTAGATATTGAATTTACTAACTAAAGAGGGATGAGTGACATACCATTTAAATGTCGCTTCCTCTCGCCATCGTCATCCTAGCTCCATTCCAACACTCATACGATGATGAACCTGCAAAAGAACACAACCAACCAAAGTGATAGTTATAGCATAAACTCAATATAAACCTATGTATGTGATCAAGGAATCATACAATAAAACACAACAAGCTTTATAGGAAAGAATCATATTACTGTATCATATTGAATGTGAAAGAGAGATTACAGCCATGGCATTGATGTTGTAAGGTCCCTTCCAACTGTCCTTCGTTCCCCACACACTTCCACTTCAAGAATTCTGAGCATAGATCTGATAATATTCACAATCTATCTTGACAAAGTGGCTCATCTAGCC
>JASDQU010371156.1:42277-62217 GCA_032191745.1 Picea mariana | reverse complement strand
GAACAATATTAAGATAATTCAGAAAAATCAATCCATGAACAATTTGATAAGGTATGTTAGATATTCCTCAAAAATAAAATGAAAAAATGTTGCCATGATGATTATAAGTGATGTTGTTGAAAATTAGTTAGTGAATTTCATACCCAAAGGAGTGGCTAAACATATCAGAAGCAAGTGTTGTTGGTGGAAAAAAAAATTGTTACTTTCAAAGGAAAGGAACAACAATAGGAACAACCATAAAAAGGAACAACAATTGTTTCTTTTGAATGAACAATGCTTCCCGAAAAAAAGGAACGAAAATCATGACAAAGGGAACAACATTTGTTACGTTCATATGAATGACACTACTCGCAAAGGGAACAACAATCACAACAAAGGGAATGACAGTTGTTACATTCGAATGAACGACACTACTCCCAATGGGAACAACAATCACAACAAAGGGGACAACAACTGTTACGTTCGAATGAAAGACACTACCTACAAAGGGAACAAAAATCACAACAAAGGGAACGACAACTGTTACGTTCAAATGAATGACAACGATGATGTTCAAATTTAACCATCTAATTAAGTAATTGGATACCCCCCGCAGACATTTTTGTTTTAGCGAATCTAGGATTGAATGGTTATCAACTAACTTTTAATTTTACTGGTAGATTTATTCAATTATTGGAGGGATACAATATATTGGATGGCTTTTGGTGTCATGAATTCATTTTATATTTACTACAGCTTCACATTATTTTAGTGTAGTCGCTGATTTTTTTGCTTCAGAACATGATATATTCATCTCCTGTATAAAAAAAGGTTTATATTCGATGGATTTTTCAAAGTGAGACAAGGGAAATTTGAAGTTTTGAATAAGGAACATAAAAGAGTGCTAATTATATTTGATTTCAATCATCTTTTCTAGTTTTTTTCCCCAAAGCTCTTTATAGTGACTTTCCTAGAAAGTAAAAGCCTAAAAACTCAATCAAATCTTTAAAGAAAAATATATACAATATGTACAGTGCTGGAAAGACAAAAATTTTACGGAGCTGAAGTTGCTGGGTTACCTTCCCATCCAGCTAAAATATGAATAGTAGGATCAATACTTACTTCTTGACAAAAGTATTCTTTTGAAAGAAGATGATGGTAGAGTCGTAGACGATGTCCATTTACCAGAAAAGGAGAACCAGACTTGTCGATGGTAGATAAATTGACAATGCCATTATCATGGACTTCTTTGATTTCATACGATCCTAGCCACCTTGTCTACAATTTCCCAGGGAAATCTTGAAATTTGGAATCATAGAGAAGCGCCCAATCACCTTTTTGTAAGGATTTCTTCTTGATTATTGTCCCAGCTATCTCTCTACTACTGAATAACAATTGTATGCTAAAGGGAGAACAAGCATGCTTCATCTAACTCATTGAGCTGTTGTAAGCACTTTGTGTGTGCTTCCGTAAGATCCATTCCAATTTCCTGGGCCATTCTTAGAGTCTTGATCTCAAATTCAATTATAAAGATAGGTTCTTTGCCAAAGACTAGGTGATAAGGAGAGTATCCAGTAGTGTTACACCATGTTGTGTGATAGACCCATAAGGAATTTGGAAGCTCGACTACCCAATTTTGACAGTTTGTTGAAACTATATTTGTCAAGATTGCCTCCAAGACTTTATTAGTACTTTCCACTTGTTTGTTTTCCTATGGGTGGTATGGGGAGGTAAACCTATGTTTAATGTGATAATTGCATAGAGTGGTCGAGATTTTATGTGTTGTAAATTGCGACCCTCCATCCGTGATTACTTCCCTAGGTAATCCATAATGTATGAATAATTCAAAGAGAAATTTAATGACTACTTCCTTAGTTGCATTTGGAAAGGCCGCCGCTTCTACCCATTTGGTCATATAGTATGTTGCAACTAATATATAAGCTTTTTGGTTTGATTTTGGGTTGAAGGTGACAACAAAATCTAGTGCCCATATCTCGAAAGGTTCCATCACCACTTGTGGTTGTAGGGGAATTTCATTAGATTATCCTGGTCAACCCATCATCTGACATTTCTGACAGGCCTGGACATACTTCTTTGCATATTTAAATATTGAGGGCCAATAATATCCCATCTATAAAACCTTATGTCCAGTTCCATGATCTGAAAAATGTCCGCCACAAGGTTCATCATGACACGCCTTCAAGACACCATGAATTTCATCGTCTCTGATACATCTTTAGATATGAAGATTAGACCTTGTGTGGAAAATATATCCACCAATCGAGGTGAACGATGCACTACGCTGAACAATTAATTTCCTTTCTCTTGATGACAGGTGTGCTGGAAATTTCCCAACTTCCAGATAATTCACCACATCAGCGTACCAAGGCATCTTAATAGTGACAATGAACAAGTGTTCTTCTGGAAATTGGTCTTCAACTGTCAAAGAGTTATCTGTTTTGGGTACACGAGACATTAAATCTGCAACAAGATTCTCTCTTCTCGACCGCTCCTTAATGGTGATGTTGAATTCCTCCAATAACAAAAACCACCGAGTAACCCATCCATTAGTAATTGGTTTGTTGGCTAAATATCTAATGGCGGAGTGATCAATATACATAATTACTGGATAACCTGTTATATAGAGGTGAAATTTATTAATAGCATGCATAATGGCTAAAAATTATTTTTCTGTTACTGTGTAATTCAATTCGGCAGGAGTAAAATTTTTTCTAATAAAATAAATAGAATAAGGTTTCTTGTCTTCTTTGTGTCCAAGGACATCAGCTATAGCGATATCCGATGCATATGAAGAGATGTCAAATGGTAATTTCTAGTTTGTTCCTCTCAACACCGGTGCGGTTGAAACTAACCTTTTGAGCTCTGCAAATGAAACACCACAATTATCAGACCACTAAAATTCCACATTACTAGTTAAAGCATGTAAAGGTGTAGCTATTCTTAAATTTTTTTCTATGAATCCATGATAATATCTTGCACAGCCAAGGAAACTATGTACCTCAATTTGTGTACGAGATGTAGGAAAATTAAGGATTACCTCTATTTTTGTCGGGTCTACCTTGATTCTATCTGCAAAAACATAGTTCCCTAGTGCCACACCTTCAACCATCATCATATGACATTTCTCATGACTAAAACATAGCCTAGTAGCAGTGCATCATTCCAGTACCTTCTCCAAATTGATTAAATCTTGATCAAAGTCAGTGCCATAAGGGGTAAAATCGTCCATGTAAACTTCCAGTCCTTCATTAATTAAATCAGAAAATATTCTTAAAATAGATCTCTGGAATATAGCTGGAGCATTACATAATCCAAAGGGAAATACTCGATATGCAAAGGTACAACAGAGACATGTAAATGTAGTTTTATCCTGGTCTTCTGAAACAATCTGAATCTGATTATAACTGCTAAATCCATATAGGAAGGAGAAAAATTACTTCCATGCTAAAGTATCAAGGACCTGATCAATAAAAGGTAGGGGAAAATGGTCCTTCTAGGTAGCTTTATTGAGTTCTTTGTAGTCTACACAGATTCACCACTTACAATTCTTTTTAGGGACAATTACTAGTGGAGAGACCCACTAGCTGTCTGAAATAGGATATATGAAATCTACATCCAACAGTTTCTATAATTCTTCTTTGACAATGTCCCTAAGAGGAGGGTTAATCTTCATTGGGGCTGTCAGATGGGTCAAGCATATTTTTCAATACAGATATGATGTGTACATAGTTGGGGATCGATTCCCTTCATGTCAGTATACTCCCAAGAAAAATCCTGTTGATATTTAGAAAGGATCTAAATGAATTTTTGCTGTTGTTTCTCATTCAAATTGGCATTAATATTCAGAAATATTACTGGTGCGATTTCAAATGTAATGTTGTTGTGGAAAATGGTAGTGGGAATATGTTTCTCCATCAATTCTTCCAAAGGACATCCTTGTTCTTCATTATCTAAAACAATTTTTATCATTTGACATGTTGGTTTTCTAATAATAGTTGGGTTGTTAATGAAGCTATTGATCACATCATCTTCTAGTTGATTTTTTCGCCCAAGAGATTCTTCTAGCGTGAGAGGAGATCATAGGTTTTCTTCTGGATATCTAGGTGGTTGCAACTGCTGATGTATGACATGAAGACTTGGTTTAGCTAAAGGATACAAGATAAGGTTTTTTATAGCATGTCCTCTAGAAATTGTCATGTTGCATGTGCGACATCCTATGTATGCATATTTTGTTTCTAGCCATGGTTGTCCTAATATTAATGGGTGTCCATCAAGTCTACTTGTTGGGTTGATAACCAGGAAATCAACTAGGTATTCCCAATATTTGAACGAGATTTCTATGTCATGTAATGTGACGACTGGTTTAACCACCGATCTATCAGCCCGTTCTAACATAGTTGAAGTAGGTTAGAAGGAGGTGATACCCAGGACATTATAGGTCTCAGTGGTCAGAATATTGATGGATGCCCCCAAATCCACTAGTGTATTTGGGAAAAAAAAAACCTGTATCTGAACAGTCACCATGGGATTCCCTGGGTTTGTGTATTTTACTGGCTCCTGCTTGCCTAGAATAAGATCGGACAAAGTTCCTACCATGTGGACAATTGATGGATTCTTAGTTTTCCTTCTGGGTTTCTTCCCACATAATTCCTTGGTTGTTTTTTCATAAATAGGAATATCTTGTAAAGCCTGTAGGAGTGGAATTTTAACACATATATTCTTTAGTTCCCCGATGATATCAAAGTCAGGATATACAACTGGTTTTTCTATCATTATCCTTTTGGGAAATGGGGGAGGATAAATTACATATTTATCAGGATTTTGTTGCTCGACTATGTTTTCCCCCTGTTTTGTTTCTTCTGTTATGATGACAGTCGATGGTTTTATTGTTGGTTGTCTATCATTCTCATTCTCCCGTTCTTGATGAATGTCACTTTCTTGAGGATAAATTACACACTCTGATCTCAACCGGAGTTCATTGCACCCTATAGAATTTGCTTCACCCTCCAAATTCTCGACAATTTGCATGAGCTAGACCGATCTGTTATTAGGATTCAGGTTGGGTTGAGCTGGTAATTAGGGGCACATTTGATGTTGGAGATTTTTGGGTAATTGAAGTGGAGATTGTAAAGTGTGCTGAGCTTGAGGATCCATTCCCATGGGTTGATTGGTCAGTCCCATGGGGTGATGCCATTTTTGAGTACAATTGGGGGCTTGGGTAGCTGTGCTAGTCCATTATGAAGGATAGGGGTTATTATTTGAATTCTGCCAAAATGGGGTAGGGTATTGCAATTTAGGCCAAGGAGGATTAGCAACTGGTTGATTTGAACAGAGCATAGTAGGATATTGTTTGGACTTCTATGTGGCATTAGAAAATGGTTGGCCCTATCACGTGTTTCCAGAATTATGTTGTTGATTATACTACCTAGAAAATAAAGAAGAAGGATCTTGCAGCGTACCTCGTGGGAGAGCGTACCACTAGTGACGTTGAGTCATCAAATATACTGGTTCTGTTTCCTCTTCTACTTCTTTAAAGACAACTTCTAGTGCTGGGAGTGATGGACACTGCTATGTTACATGGTATTTGTCACAGATGGCACAAGTCTGAACCACGTCCAAGGGGCACTTGCTTGAACCATGTTTCTTCTTGCATCATGGAAAAAATATAGCCAATGACTATTCTTCTTCCCCTCGTTTCTGTTTAACCTGTAGAACATCCAATGGTGTAGTCAGAGTACCCAAAATTTCCATTTTAAAACTTTCTAAAAGATTACCAATTTTTGCTCGGGTGACACTCCCGCTAGTAATGTTACTACTTTTGGTGATGGGGGTTCGTATTCCCAATCTGGTTCGAGTACTACCACATGAACACCTGATACACAATTGGACAATGTCATCATATGTTTCTTGATGAATATAACCCTTTCCAATAAAATTTAACGTTTCTACCCATTCATCCTTCATACCTTTTATTAGAGTGGCTTTAAGTACCTCACCTGGTAGTGTACCGTAAGGTGATCTTTGTAGCTTATATTGAAATCTTTCAACATATTCTTCTAGTGTTTCATTTTCTTTTGCAATCATTTTAAATATTTCGTCCCTTAAATCCCTAGTTCTACAATAGTCTTGATATTTCATAAGGAAGGATTGTTTCATTTCATCCCATGAATTTATAGTTCCTCCCCCTAATCCCATAAACCATCATAAAGATGCTCCTTTTAAAGTGGAAGGAAATAGATTTAGTTTCTGGGGTTCATAGGTATAATCATAGCCTCTACACAGGACATCAAACTCAAATAAGAATGCGTTAGGGTCCTTTGAGATCAATCCATTGAAGGTTGGAAGATTATGTAGTGGAATGGCTTTCATTGGGGCATTAGAAACCAGATCAACTATAGGATACTCCAAAGTGTAAGTCTGAGGTCATGGCTGATTGTGCTGTGCAATTTGGTCGAAAATGTGACAATAACCTTCAGGGATTTCTTGGTCTGGGTGTTCTATTTGAGGTGATTGATTACTTAATCCCTTAGGAGATTTAATCGTGCTACCTATGTCTAGTATTTCAAGTGTTCCTTCTCCTTCCAGAATCACAGTAGATCCAGGTTCGGGTGGTGGTGGGTTTTCTTCAGTAATCCCAGTGGTCTCCCCTTTTCCTTCTTTCAAATTACAATAATTTCCTTCTCTTAAAGGAATGAAAAGTGGAGTATGTGTAATTTGGAAACTCTGTTCAGTTCCTTCGGTTTCGTTATGAACCTTAGCATGATCTGCAGTTGGTGAAATTGCTTCTTGAGGGACTTGGGTAGAACCTTTTTGAGGTCCAACTGAGGCTTGAGATTCATCTTTTTGGATAATTTCATCTATAAAAGTGCTCCTTCCAGGGGGCACTGGGTCTTTTGTAGTTTTTGGTAAGGGTTTTTGTTTTTCAGGTTCTTTCTTCTTAGTCATACACACCAACACAAATTCTATGCACCTATATAATATCTATGCATCAACTGAAGGTGGGTGTTGGCACAATCATTTTACTTGTTACCTATGTAGGTTCTTACCTTCCATTTTCAATACCTCATCCTTTAGAGACACAACCTATGCTATCTTTGACATTCTCCCCGAAAACAACGCCAAAATGTTGGTCTCTAAAGATGTCCTAAAAACAACCTTAGTATGAGATTAATTTTATCAACCAAGGATTCATCTTCTCTTTCAAGAATGTCAGCAAAGTCTATGCAGATAGTCGTAGAGGTTTAAATCATGTAGATAATTCAATTACAACAGATCTGAGTCTATCTAAATTACCACAATAATCAAGTTCTTCACATATTGAGTTAAAAATATGAAACTAATAACTCACTCAACATAATTGTAATCTGAACAATAAGAAACCATGAAACAAAGCATCAATCACTTTACTAAATTCATTCATTTATCTAAGAAACAATAATTTAATTTATGAAAACACTTAATGAATCAATCTCTCAATAACTAATTAATCTGTTGGAAAGGAACAATGATCTACTGAATATTTAAGAAGGAACAACAATTGTGAAAGGAACAACAAATGTGAATTTAACAAAAGAACAACAAATGTGAATTTAAATGAAAGTAATCCATAAGAGATAAATTAACAACAAATGGAAATGGAACAACAATCGATAATCTCCAAATGGAACATCTACTCTCTGCAAATGGAACAACATAACCAATTCATAAAATAATCAACACATTAACGAGTCTATTTTAACTGTTGAAAGGAAATTCAAATTATAGAACTATAGTAGAATTGATAAGATTACAGATGAGACAATAGCTCCTATCGACTGGGACCAGAGTCTTCAGTAGATACTTCTACGAAAAACTCAGTACGCAGAAATGATGAAAACGCTTGAAGCTTTCATTAATTCCATAACTGATAAATCATTTACAATGGGATTGCTTGTACAAAGTGTCAAAAATTAAGAGATAAGAATGCTTGGTTCTCTCTCTATGATTCATTATCCTTTATATATTACAACAAGATAAGTAAATTAACCTATCCTAAGGATCGAGAGATCCTCAGGATTGATTTTACTATTTATGAAGATTGCAAGATAACAAGTAAATCTTCCTTTGAATTGTTATGTGTCTGATTCCTTCAATCTTCAATGGCCTGTGCATATTCATGATCTTTTTAATTATATTTAGTTAACAACAATTGCCTATTTTTGCATAAAATCAAAAAAATTCAAACCAAAGTTCAGAAAATATTTAATATCGTTCAATAATATTTCCTAATATCTTTTAAACCATTTTCTTCCCTAATTACTTCAAATTAATAGAAAAGTAAACAAAGAATATGTCACAAACTAGAGTAGCAAGGAGAATATTTATACCTTTTTCTCAACCCAACACTCACCAGTTAATGAACACTAAAGGGGGGTTGGGCCATTCGAGCATATGAAATAAGTATAGGAATCAGTCCTAGAACAAATACACACAACAAGGATCCTAGGAAACACTTTAACCTGGGGAGAACAACAAATATCTGATCTTGTCGATGAGGTTGTCAATATACAAGCAATTGCTTATGACAGGAAGAGGAAAGCTATCATGAAAAGGATGACCAAGAAGAGAAGAATCACGTCGGATATATCGATTCTCATCACCACAGAGGAGAAGCTGCTCAGTACAGAACATGAAAAGACATATGAGCTCATCGACACAAGGATGGCTATCATTGATGCCATGTTGGATTGATCAAGGAGAGATGAAAAGGAACTGGCCGCTGCATTAAAGTAGCTAGATCATATACGCCACTAGGCAAAATACTATCAAGACTCAACCATGGATGACTTTAGGGGATAAATTTCGCTCATGGGCTAATTTTCCATGGTTTTTCCAAAAAAAAGATTCACTATTTTAAAAATGATTCGCCCAAATTATATAGGATAAAATTATTTTACCTTAAAAATTTCCAAACTTTTATAAAAACTATATAAAATCCTTAGAAATTTGAATATTTTTACAAAAATATCGCTAAACATTTATAGTTTGCATATGAAGGATTAGTAAGATTCGCCAAGGTTTCTACATTTTAAAATAAATTTCCATCCTTAAAATCATCCCTAGACTCAACACAGGCACCAGTGTTTCTGAAGAGTGAGCTCCAAGATGCTTATGCAAAGTTCACAAGAAAAATACTTCTTTTCACTGTAGGTATAAAAAATTTCCAAGAAGATACCGTTATGGCACTGGAAACCTGCAAGGACATGGAGAGATGGTATGAAAAAGCATACCAAGTGATAGAAAAAACTTCCTACATCAACGCAGTGCAGAAGGGCCAAGACGCAGAGGAGCACGGTATTCGAGTTCTAAGGGATAGCAACATCTCTCAGATTAGGAAAGCAATCCAATAATTGGTAAGTATGGCCCATGAACCTCAGCGAGAGATACAAAAGAAGTGGGCCAAGAGCAAAAAAGGCTGCGAGAAGATCAATCGGGATATTAAAGGCATTGGGCTCCCAGAATTTGGCTCACCCGAAGACTTTGTCAACCTACATGACATAGTCAAGTGGCATGCAGAAAAAGACTTAGCATGGGAAGTGGAGATCGCACATGTGGCAAGCATGGCACCAGGTCAAATACAATAGTTTATGGAACATCCGATCAAGGCTCGTGCACTTCTGCAGCAGTTGAGTGCCAATATCATCAAATATAGAGAATGAGCAGTAGAAGTGAAAGAAATTCTTTCAGCCTCGATGGATCAACACAGGTTCCCATATGCTAACACATGCGAGGATCTCTTCGTCAAGTGGTAAGAACATGAGAAGAGTCATCCACTCTAGTAGAACCACAATATGATTTCCATAGAACAAATAGATCAAGCGCCACATGGCACTATTTTGTTTTACTTAACTTAAACTTGTAGCAACTATTTTTACTTAGTGAATATTTATAAATAAAAGGATTGACCTTTTAGAAAAGGTCGATAGTTTTGGGAAGAGACCCTGTTTTGGAGAATTGTAAAGAACTATTTCTGAACAACATTAATTGAGAAGTCATGTTTAGGAACAGAGACAAAATTTTGTTTTTTTCATCAAAGGCATTATGTGATTGGATTAAGGATGAATTACTTCCAACTTTTATTTCAGTAATTGATGTTGTAACGAGTAATAGTTTCCGAATCTATTGATAAGTTATCTGTTTCAATAGTTTTCACAGTTCTTTTGTTCTTAATTATGGAAAGAAAATCATTGTGTTAATGTGTGATTGATGGTAGAGCTAAGGAAACTATTTTTCTTGTAATCATATTATTACATGCATATTTTTCTTATGATAATTGTATCTCAGTCAATGTTGAAATGTCGACAAGTTAACGTATTAGTACTAGGCATGTAACAGGTGTGAATATCTTTGTCTGCATGCTTGAGCCTGAGGGAAATCCCAAGCTCAACCTTATTCAGTAATTAAGAACCCTTTCTATCAGTTGGTTTATACCAACACATCTAAATTTTATCGGACTCATATAATAAAAGAAAAGACAAAAAGAGAACATTTAATCTAAAGGAGGAACTTTCATAGAAATACATCCTGTCAATCACCAAGTAAAGACCATCGATAAATTATCTAGATCAAAAGATTTGGAGAACCATCCCACCATTAAATGCTGCAGAGTCTAATTGGGCCTCTAAGGCGGGTTTGGTTCTTGTTGTTGAGCTAAAGGGATCTCATACCCCTCAACAGAATTGGTGCTAGAAGGAGGGCATGAATAAATGAATGGCTAACAATATTACTGATAAAATATTTCACATAGCCTATAGATTCAAAACTGCCCACATGCATGACTAGTCATTCTCAAAACAACCCACATACAAAGAGTACTCCTGAAGCGAGTAACTCACCCTATCACGAGGAAAAAAACCTATTACTTGAAATACCTTACACTCTTCCCCATGAGGAGTTGAACCAATTCAGAAGAATCACAAGAGCTTATGGTCAGAAAATTGGATCACTTCCCTTATCCCCATTACTTCCTCGTAGAAAACAAGTAAAATGACCAATGGTTGATACCCTTGACTAGGTTTTTGTTCACACAATAGAAGACCTGATAGATTTTTCTCTCACTGAGATCTAACAACCCCTCAATCTGATCCCCGAAACACTAGCTGGTAACTTCTCTAATCCGGACGATTTCGAATTTGACGAAGAAGGGTTCAACTCGGATCACTCAATTTTAGAATCGAAAGACATGGAGGATAAAAATGAAAATAATGAAGAGATGGGAAATTCACTTCCAAATAATCAACCTTGGTTAGCCAAATATTCTATGGAAATCCTAGGATGGGTACATAACCTCGCTCGACATCTAGAAAAATTACTTCTCAAGTTCGACCCTGAAACCTTTGGATTTCTTGAAGACCATATTTAAAAGTTCATACTGGCTATAAGACTGATGAACATACAACATGAGGATGTAGTATGTATACTTTTTCCCTATAACTTTGAGAATTCAGCCTCTACTTGGTATTTTAACTTACCCGTAGGGTCCATAACTAGTTGGAAGAAGTTTCAAAAAGATTTCTTAGACAAATTTGCAGAAGAAACCACCACAGGAGCTTTTATGGTTGAACTCTTCGCCACCACCATGATTTCAAAAGAGAAGGTTAAAGACTTTAATCAATGGTTTACCACTATCTTGAAAAAATTTCAAAGCAAAGGTAAACCTACTCAGGAGTTGCAAATTGAGGTATATGCTAATGCTCTCCCTACTTCTATTTCCATGTTTGTGAAAAGGGATGCCAAACATACCCTAGCTGAAAATTTCAAGGAGGCAAAAACGATTGAATTCCAAATGAAGGGATGCAAATAAGGCCAGGTTTCACTAGTTAAGAAGGAAGTTCATCCTCCTTCTAGTAGAGGACTATTGTTGACTATACCTTGAGGAAAAAAAATAGAACAAGGTCCTGAAAAGGGAATAAAGGACATAGAATACCTACAATAAATGATAAAGAATCTTTCAAATGAAATCGAAGACAAGAAAATAAGTGTCGGGGAAGGAAACCAAGGTCAAAGGCCCTATAAACACTTTTTCAAGAGAAACCCACCTTTCAAAGCGATTGAACCTCCCCCAACCAACTTAAACATCGACCTGGGTAATGTAGCATCTGACTATTTCTGTACGTATCATCAAGAGAAACATTCTGAAAGAGATTGTCCCCAATGGTTGCATTATATGAATTTAATGTCCAATCGGTTCCTAGACAAAGTTTTCCTTACCGAACAATCAAGCGGCTCAATGGTGAACATCATTGATCAGGAGGAAGTTGAGCCGCTGGAAGAAACAACCATGTTTTTATGGGATCCTGACTTACCGATGCCTCCCTATGATGTACTTGAGGTTCAAGAACCACACACTGAGGTTTTGTATGTGTAAACATAAAGTAAGAGTCAACCGGTCTCAAATGACCTTACCATTTTCCAATCTTTGAGGGGAAAACAAACAACCAATCACTCAAAAGCACCTTTTGTCTCCCAAAGAAATCCTATAAACATCCATACATGGGAGTCACCCAAGCTAGAATACAACATAGTATAAGACTTTAAAAAGTTGAAGGCTAATGTGTCGGTCCTGGACATGCGTATAACTCCCCAGCAAAAGGACTTTTTGTTACAAGCCTTAAAGTCAATAGAAGACCCTATAACTAGCACTGACCTATTTGATGTTCTATATCCCACATATATAAATAATAAATCAAATGTGAACACTTTATCTATAGATAGAAAAGGAAATCCTTTTGTCCCACCTTTCCTTTTAACGTTTGAAGTCTTCAACATAAACCTCCATAATTTTTTAGTTGACTCAGTGGCATCCTCCAATGTTACACCATTATCTATCTGGAAGAAATTAAATGTTGTTCTGCTCAAAAGTGATAAACATGTTATACAACTAGACAAAACTCAGGTAAAAGTTATTGGGGAACTTAAGGATGTCATTATTAGAATGGATACACACCCAAAATTTGTTCAAGTGATTGACATAATTGTAGTAGATATACCAAAAGCTTATGGACTACTACTGTAATATCCTTAGGCCAAACCCAATTGTAAATGAAAAATGAAAATGTACTTAAGATGGTGATATGTTTGATATCATTTTTGTATGCACCTTTCATGGCATAGTGCGCGCATGTACTGCACATTAAAATGATGAAGTGTGCACATTCCAGGATATCACGTGCAACACCTTAAGTGGACATGATTTTGAGGCCAGGGAGCCTTTATGTATATGATGTATTTTATAGGCTGGTGAGCTAGTTATTATAAGCTAGGATACTTATGTTTTGATTAGGCCATAGATCCTAGATGTTAAAGGCCAGTGATCCTATTTTTGTATATATCTCATAATTAATATAAAATACACCGTTGAGGGCAGACCGACCACGATAAAAGAGTATGGGGGATTAAAATCCACTAGTTAGGGAAAAAGGGGGTCTAAAAGTTAAGGAAAATGGCTAATCTAGGGAGATTAAGCTAAAAAGGAATATTATGTTAATATTTCTTAAATATAAAGTATGGAGAATTATTTTATCCTAAGTTCCAAAGTTGGGGACAAGTGGGCCAAAGTAGCTCCCAACATGACAAGTGTCAAGTTGGGGAAATGCATACATATTGTTTGGACTTAGTTCATTTCCCATCATGATTCTTTCCACCATTATTCCCATCATGGAGTCATCCAGTCAATCATCCATGAGCATTCACACACTCATTGAGCTATCTTTCCTACCTTCATGTCATAGTACCTGAACCTGTATCCATATCCATACTTGTTTGTGTAGCTAGTTAGCTTGGGAGCTGGACTGAAGAAGAGGGTTGTTAGGCCCATGAGATATAGAAGAGGTAGGTTGTTAGGCCCGTGATAAATTCCTCTATGGGTGAGAGAATTTTTGGGAATTGATTTCCTAAAGGTGCTAAATTGGAGCTACAAGGCTCTGAGACTTCTTGTCTGTCCTATTGCTGAAGCCCGAAAAGGAAGTGGGACAGACAAAGGACTATTGAGAAGTGAAGGGACACACTTCCTGGGGTGGGACAAGCATGTGGAGAATAAGGGATTGTAGGCTGTTAGCTTGAGTGGGCAACAATGACAGAGTCTTCCTGTTGTCTATGAGCCATTAGCCTAGTTAGGAATTCCTTTACCTGGGTGGAGTTTAGTCCCATCTCGGGGGTGACCCACTGCTGAGAGTGATGAGTAGTGTGGTATAAGTTTGGGAGGTTTGTGGAAGGTCTACACGTAGTTGGTGATATTCTTACCAAGATAAGAGTCAACTGTGTGATAAATTTACATGCTGCATTATTATTTACGTTTTTATTTTTGTGGGTTTATCCTATGTGTGGTTATAACTGTCTTTATATTTATGGGTATTTCATGTATATGATGCATGGATGTTCTTACTTTTATTTCAGTATGAATCCATGCAGTTACATAATGCATTTGTCAGTTTATGTTATATATATATATATATATATATATATATATATATATATATATATATAGTTCCGCAATAGTTCTGTGTGTATATGTTTTAATTGCATGTAGTTCGAAAAATCTATGTGGAGGATTCTGTTAGGTTTCATATTGTCAACAATAGGGATCATGGTCGATACTCTAAAGGTTGAGGCGATACTTCAATTGATTCCCCCGTGCATAGTCCCTCAACTTCAGAGTTTACAGGGAAAAACCAATTTTCTTCAACGTTTTATCGCAAACTATGCCGAGATCACTAAAGGGTTTATGCATTTACTGTAGAAGGGAGTTCATTTTCATTGGGACAAAGCCACTCAACACTCTTTTGAAGCGTTGAAACATACTCTCATGTTTCCCCTTCTACTTTGGCCACCCAATTACAATAAATATTTCTTATTGTATTTGACCATGGCAGAGTCGACCATCGGTATGGTATTGGTTCAGGAGGGTGATGTTCTTGAAGAACACGTCAATTATTACCTGAGATGAGGCCCGGTTGGACCAGAACTCAACTACTCCCACATTGAAAAGCTTGCATTGGCAGCAATACATGTTGTCCAACGGTTCCATTTCTATATCTTGTTTCACAAGACCATCGTCATTGTCATTGTAAATCTATTCCAATACGTGTTGACACGACGTGTAATCGATGGAAAGATCAGTAGATGGATTTTTATCCTCTAGGAATCTTACTTGGATTTTTGTCTGTGAAATCTAAAAATTCGTTGGTCTTTACAAAACTTATTTTGGAACTTCCGGTCGAGTCAGGTGATGTTATGCCCGAAGAATCACAGATTAAAGGAAATCTTTTTTTGATTTCATCTTCGGACCCATGGTATGGAGATATAATATCCTATATATAGACTTTGAAGTGCCTTGCCTCTTCTTCTTATGATGAGCGTCGACGTATATGCCATTAGGGAAAAAACTATCTCATACTCGAAAACACTTTGTATCGTCGAGGTGTAGATTGCATCCTTCGTCGGTGCCTTACTCATGAAGAAGAGGAACTCATTCTTAACGAATGCCACACTAGAGCATGTGGTGGTCATTTTTCTGGGTTGGAAACAACCCAAAATATTCTATGAGCCGGTTACTATTGGCCGACGTTAATCAAATATTGCGTTGAATCGGTCAACAAGTGCCACCTGTGTCAGATCTTCTCTCAGAAGATGAGGGCACACCTTTCTCCTATGTTTCTCGTCATTACAGTTGGCCCCTTCGCTAAGTGGGGGATTTATTATACCACATTCCAACCCCCTTATACCACATGTTATAATCCTAAATTGTACTACACATGCAGACCAGACATCAAACCATCTTACTTACTATTTTTGCAAGCCAATATAGAACAAATCTTCTAAAAACACTATTTTTGAAGATGTATGTGCCCTTAAACACTACTGCCCACATATGTACACTAGAATCACCACTACTGCCCATATACGTACACTAGCTGTGACATTACAACCCATGTACACCCACAAAAATTGCAAAAAAATAAAAATCTGTAAGGCATTCGTTGAGATTACGGACTATTGGGTAGTTTCCCAACCAATTGACTGCCTATAGCCCATCACCCAACCGAATAACCATATTTTTGTAATATAAAAAGAGATGTTGGGGTCTCATTCCAAGGATAAAGATAGAAATAGTGAAACTCTTCCCATTTTTCTTCCCCCTTGCCCCAAGAATTTGCAGCCAGATTGTGTGTTTTGAGACAGAATTCCCTATTCTTGCCTTTTCTCTCATCCATAAGCCTATGCCCATTCTCTAGAGAGAAGTGTGAGAGAAGAAGGATATGTGGAAGAATTTGGATCTTGGTGAAGAGGAGCCCAAGACCAGGTTCAAGGAGTAGTCGTCGATCTCGTTTTGTAAGTGACTTTGTGAGATTAATATAAAGAAGTACTTTTTTTGTCCCGCCATATGATGTGTTCAATCTTCATGTTTCATTTACATTTTGTTATGACATCTAACTGACTAATCCATATATAAGATGCATGTTCATAGTTTCTTGTTTGTCTTTTGGTGAATGCAGGTCAATGTTGGGAGGAGATTTGCAATCGAGAAGAGACCGAACACATAGGGATCGACATTAGATGCAGAGTTTAAGGTAACACTACCAGATCCCTATACTTTGTACTTTATGCATGAATGTGGGGTGTTGTTGGGATAGTTGTTAAAAGTAGGAGACTTTAGACGGTTAGCTCTTCCCTCACTTTAGAACCCTAGTGTAGTCCGTAGGGGGGTTTTACTACTATAGCAAAATTCGCAACCATATTGGGGAACATCTAGGGTTTTTAGGGGATCTTTTTGGGTGTCTTAATTGGTTTAATTGCCTCTTTGAGTTCTTTGTAAGTTACTGAGTCTTTAAGGGATTTTAGTCTTCCATACTAGCACTCCTTGACTTATCAGCTTTAACTATTGTTTTTTTTTTTTGAGAATTTACAGAGGTGTACATGGCCTACAGTGGGTCTGCCCATGTACATACGTGCCCTACCTTTGGACAGTCTGCGTACATACGCAGATTGCTTAAGTGTCTGTAGCATGTCTGTGTCAGGAAGCCTTTTTCTCAAGAAGAGGCAGTCATCCTCTTCCCTGATTGAAGTCTAACTTATGATGGGTTTCTTGATTTAGTCCTAGTCTCTTTAGTTACAATATTTGAGCCTAGGTTTGACATCAATTTCTTTATCTTTTAATGATTTCTTGTGTTTTCGTTGAAAGGGTTTTTTTTATGATTCTGTGAGTCTTTTATGTTTTAGTATTTATGGTTCTTTCAGTGATTCCCTGCGATCCGCAATATACCTAAAGTCAGTTTCTTGGGTATTTTCGTGTCTTTACTTTTCCCTTTTACTTGCTTTAGAAGAAAAGAAAAGAATTCATTTTCAAGTTTCTTATTTTTGAATCATATATATAAAAAAAGATTTCAGTTTCTTGTTTGGTTAAGTAGTTAGGTTAGTTGTCTTTACTTGTTAGGAAGAAGAGTGCTTTCTTAAGTTCTTTACTTAACAATTAGGACTTTAAGTAGCTTGTAGTTGAGCGAAATTCAGTTCTGAGTTTTTGTTTTAAAATATCTTAGAAAGAAAAGTTAGTTAGAAAAGTTGGCTAAAGAGATTTCAATTTGCAAATCTTTGTTTGTTGAAAATGAAGTACTTTTGTTTCCAGCATTTGTTCTTCTCTTTCGTCTCTTTACAAACACCCGACTGTCGACTGTACCCGTCTAGTAGTTGTTCACGAGCCGACAACCTAGTTTCCTTTCATTTTAGGGACTTACACAGGTGATTGTAGAGGTATACCATGGTACCTATAGCACAAATTGGGCCATTCTTGAAAAAGTATACCGGGACGGTGCTTCCATGTTCGAGTTTCACTTGCACCGGTAAGTTGCTCTAGTGTTGGTTGTTGTAACTATTCTTCCAACTAGTAATAGTGGTTTTCTTACTGAATCTCATAGGAACATTTTTCTAGTACGTGTTTGGTCTTCAACGTTAGAAAATACTTAGTGTGTCATTGATCTTATCACATAGTGGAAGATCAAGAGCTCCACCAGTCGTGAAGGCTTTTGGGCCTACTGTCGGTTAACTTGGAGCCACCTCTGCTACTGCGAAAGAGAAGACTTGACCAGGAAGGGTCATTTGAGGTGAACGGGCCACATGAAACTGTACCCTGGCCATTTACAAGAGGAGAAAATTCATATCTGGAGGAACCAACTACTTCTGACCTTGGAGCAGAAGCTCTCGGTATGTACAAACCTCCGATCATTGACTTGTCGATGCCACTTTTGATACAAATTTCCCCTACAAGGGTAACACATCATGAGCACTAGATAGTCCTACAAGAAACGATGGAAGAAAATGCTGCTACTTCATCAGGGAGTCCTCATACTCTCTCTATGGCTACCAAAACTGGGGGAGTTCCACCTCCTAACTCACCTTTGCAGGTCTAGGCCACTACAGTCTTGACCGCCTCTACCTGGGGCAGTGGTCCTATTTCATCCATGGTGGTGATCACTGCACCATTTATGCAGAGTGTGACGGGCCCTCTGTTTTCATACAAGATGCCCAACTTTGACATGAACTCGATCCTCACCTACTCCACCCTATAGACTTTGGGTCTGGGGGCAGGGAGCTCTATTTCTCCTCTATAAGGATCCATGGGGGGAACCTCAGTCCCCTATAATGCCTTCCCTTGCGGCAGGGTTAACATACATTCGTCGCCCCCCTTGCTTGGTCGTGCTTCTCAGTAGCCTCCCTGGCCAAACATGAATCACAGCCTGTTCGGAGCAGGTAATCAAGGAACTTATTCCAGTACTGCATAGGTGGGTTCTTTCTCATTCTCTTTGTTCGACGTGTTTGGTAACAATGAATTATCGTCATCTGTCATCTCGTCCAGGGGAAACCATGGTTTTGGATCACAAAATCTTGCACAGGGTACTGTTTCGGCACAGGGGGAACACACTTCTCAAGGACCTTGGAATCTGTGGTAGGGATTAGTTCCCTCATCAGGGATGTCGACCGAAGGAAACCCCTTCCATGGTCAATGGAACCCCAATCAAGTCTCAGTACTTATGCCCATTGGATTGGCAGGGGAAACCCTTTCTGGAACCTTTGGAACACAACCTCGAGAGAAATCCCTTCTCAACCCTCAATGTCCTATTACAGGAGTCAACCAATGACATCTTAACCAGTGCAACATCTAAATGATAACCTAGGCCATGGTTTTTACCAGAACCCGGGCCAACAACCTAACTTTTCCTGGAAACCTGGTGCCAGCCAAATCCTAGGCTCCTATCCTCATGTACATTCTCAACAACCTAAGCTACCATTTTTGGCAATTTTGCATTTGCTAGACTTGTCAATATTATTGAATGACCCAATCTATCATGATCCATGTTGGACTTCTATGCCGACCAAGTTGCCCTTGGACATTCCAAAGTTCAAAGGCAAGCCTAACAAAGATCCAGGAGATCATGTGACCACATTTCACCTATGGTGCTTGTCCAAATATTTGAGGGATGACTCCGTCCAGTTGCATCTGTTTCAACGCACTCTTATCAGGAGTGCTGCAAAATGGTACATCGAGCTCAACCACTCAAGATAGTCTACTTTTGGTGAATTGGCAATGGTTTTATAAAACCATTTAAAATTACCCGTGAGATACGATGCTGGCACAGAAATGCTGGCCAACTTTGAGAAAACAAAGACTAACCTTATCTCTGAGCACATCCGAGAATGACGACACCGTAAGAGTTTGATAAAAGTACCAGTTCCACCATCATTCTTGCTAGAATGGTTCCTTAATTCTTTGGTACCCCAGCTATCCAAGGATGTAGAAACATCTGGGGTGTTTTTAGAGGAAGAGGCGATAATGAGAGCTCAATAGCTAGAGTTGATTTACTCTCAGTATGGTTTTATTTACGAATTTTTTCTAGATGCACCATGGTCTA
>JASDQU010371156.1:6343-42141 GCA_032191745.1 Picea mariana | reverse complement strand
CAGACGTCGAATGTACACAACATGCAATCGATGAACTCAAAGGCCAACCAATAGGCTGAAGGGAAGGAAAAACAATGAAAGAAGGGTAAGGGGCATAAGAAACAGACCAAAAATGGTGGTGGGGGAAACACAGAGAGAAATAAGTGTAAGTATCCATGCAACCTATGCGTCGAAGACCACCTGACTCACCTATACCCTCGACTCGCGGAGGTCCAAAAGTTATTGGCGCAACAACAACCTGTAATGTTAACGAACCCATTTCCTCATGGGAAAAATTTAACTCAAGCCTCTGCAAATGTGGATGGGGGCAGTCAAGGACCCCCTTCATCATCTATTAATCCCTCGACCTTAAATATCTATATGTTTAAAGGTGAATATCAGATAGCTACTAGGGTACATGATTACGAAACTCCAAGTACTACCGAAAATTGTAAAGAAGATGAAAACTCATCTGTTCCTCTCTAGATCGAGAGAACGATGGGAGAAACAGTAACATGCATCTCGAAAGGGGAATTCAAGAAGGCTTCGCATAATCCAAATGTGAGGGCCACCCAGAACTACTATGTGGTGGAGGATTTGTCATAAACCCCTTGCGCGATGTCTTCTTTGGAGGTCCTCCAGAGCTTCCCTTCACAGAGAAAGGATCTAGTAGTTGCCTTAGGATCCAATAAGACATGTAATCCAGGAACTATTACACTTGATACAATTGACTTGAATCCTTGTCTCCCATACCACGTCGCGTTTCAGATAGTAGTGGCTCACCCCATGAAATCTTCTACCCAGAATATTTTCTGTACAATGGTTGATGAGGGTGCCTCGACATGCGTGATGTCATTGGTGTGTTGGAAGGTCAATGGCCAACCTGTTCTATCTCCTTCACCTACCATTCTTATGGATTTTGGGGTCATTCTTTCAGACCACATGGAATCATTCCTTCTTTACCCATGCAGTTAGGAGGGAAGACCATGTGCGTCAAAGTTTAAGTGGTCGATGCACCTCTCAACTACAACCTCCTATTAAGAAGGAGTTTGATATATTCCATGCATGCAGTGGCTGCCATGGTTTTTTGGATCTTTTTGTTTCCACAAGAGGGCCAAATCGTGACCAATGACCAATGACCAATGACTTGACCCTTCATCAGGGGCATCCACGGTCCTGATGATTGATATCCCACAGCTCGGCATCGTCAATGTGGGGGTTGGTTTGTGCTCACCTCTCATGGGTACTTTCAATTACCCACCTCATTCCGATGATGTCAAAATGATATCCGTTGTCCCCAACTAGCCTAAGGCTGAAATCTTTTCAGTGTCGTCGTTCTTCACGACTTACTTTAATGATCCATGGATTTTGCCTTCCACATCAACCATGATGGAAGGGAAAAGGCATCATGGCCTATCCATGCCCTTGTATGTGATAGAATTTGTGTATTCTATAGTCGAGCAAGCTTCTCCTGACCTCGATCTAACTCCCGCACAAGATTTAGATCCAGTTCTCGAGCCTGACTGGGATCAAGGTTCCCTTGCCACTACCAATTCTTTAGACTTAGTATTGCCCTCTGATGAGGCAATTTTAGAGGCATTGACTGATCTGGACATACCCTGGGATGATCTCCATCACATATCATATTTCCTCCCTGAGTTAGGAAGAATAGAGGTAGGAGCATTTGTGTTGACTATGACTAGATATAGGTCTTGTTCTATCAATCCTCTGGCTACACATGTAGTTTATGTCGAGGGTAATATGGCAGCCATCACTAAAATGAAACCTATATATATCTCCAGAACCCTTGGTGTCATAGAGAATGTCTTCGTTGGAGAGGACTGTTCCCCTAAGGAGATTCATACCTATACAGATTCCTGGTCTTATGAGGAAATGACAGACATTGATCCAAGAATCATCGAACATGAGATTACGACTTACCCTGATGCCAAGTCATTCCGACAGAAGATTTGTCTGGTTAATCCTCAGAAAGAAGCATCTATTAAGGCTGAAGTAGAGAAAGTACTCAAAGCTGGTTTCATCTACCCTATTCAATTGACTCAATGGGTATCAAACCCCATTCTGGTCAACAAAAAGCAGGGAACGATTCATGTATGTATGAAATTCCATGATTTTAACAAGGCTTGTCGAAAGGATAATTTCCCAACCCCATTCATTGACCATATTGTTGATGAATGCCCAGGTTGTGAGGTATTTTATTTCATGGATGGTTTCTCAAGATACAATCAGATACAGATTAAGCCCGAGGACCAGCATAAAACAAATTTTATCTATCTATGGGGTACATTTGTTTATCGAAAGATGCCTTTTGGCCTAAATAATGTTGGAGCCACCTTTCAACAGGCCATGTCTTTTTCTTTCCACGAGCTCAAACACCTAGTCGAGGCTTATCTCAATGATCTAGCATCATGATATCATAAGAGAGCTGATCATCCTATGCACCTTCGACTTATCTTTGAGCGATGTTGCTACTATCAGATTCGCTTGAATCCAAACAAATGCAGTTTTTGCGTTACGTCGGGTCGTTTGTTAGGTCTCATAGTGTCAACAACAGGGATCATGGCTGATCCTCTAAAGGTTTAGGAGATACTTCAGTTGCCTCCCTCATGAAAAGTCCCCCAGCTTCAGAGTTTACAGGGAAAAGCCAACTTTCTTCGGCGTTTTATTGCAAACTATGTCGAGATCACTAAAGGGTTTATGCGTTTACTAAAGAAGAGAGTTCCTTTTCATTGGGATGAAGCTTCTTAATGCTTTGGCCACCCATTTATAATAAAGATTTCTTATTGTATTTGGCCACGACAAAGTCGACCATCGGTATGGTCTTGGTTTAGGAGGACAATTTGCTTGAAGAACATGTCATTTATTACCTTAGATGAGGCCTGGTTGGACTAGAACACAACTACTCCCACGTTGAAAAAATTGCGTTGGAAGCATCACATGTTGTCCAATGGTTCCATCACTATATCTTGTTTCACAAGACCACCATCATTGCCATTGTGAATTCATTCCAATATGTGTTGACACAACGTGTAATCAATGGAAAGATCAATAGATGGATTGTTATCCTCCAGGAATGTGACTTGGATTTTGTGTCTGTGAAATCTAAAAAGTTGCTGGTCTTTACAAAACTTATATTGGAACTTCCGGTCAAGTCAGGTGATGTTACGCACGAAGAATCACCGATTAAAGGAGATATTTTTTTGATGTCATCTTTGGATCCATGGTATGGAGAAATACTAGTCTATCTCCAAACTTTGAAGTGCCCCACCTCTGCTTCTCGTGATGAGCATCGACGTATATGCCATCAGGTAAAAAAAAATCTCATAGTCGAAGTCACTTTGTATCATCGAGGTTTAAATTGCATCCTTCATCAGTGCCTTACTCATGAAGAAGAGGAACTCATGCTTAACGACTGCCACACTGGAGCATGTGGTGGTCATTTTTCTGGGTTGGAAACAACCCAAAATATTCTATGAGCTGGTTACTATTGGCTGACGTTAATCAAATATTTCGCTGAATTGGTCAAGAAGTTCCACCCGTGTCAGATCTTCTCTCAGAAGATGAGGGCACACCCTACTCCTATGTTTCTCATCATTACAGTTGGCCCCTTCACTAAGTGGGGTATTGATTATACCACATGCCAACCCCCTTCAATCAAGGGGCACTGTTATATCATTGTAGCAGTAGACTACTTTACAAAGTGGGTCAAATCTATGCCAACGGTCAAAGATGATGGCGAGAAAACAACTCTCTTCTTATTTAGTCAAATAATTGCAAGGTTCGGCATCCTGAAGGAGATTGTCACTGACCATGGTAGTCACTTTCAAAACAAAATGACGTCTGAGTTAACATCAAAGCTAGGGTTGAGACAAGAACACTCGTCACCTTATTACCCACAAGAGAATGGTCAGGTGGAATCTGTGAATAAGTATCTCAAGACCATTCTACACTGAACAATCAATTCGGCCAAGTAAAATTGACACTTGATGTTGTACTCGACATTGTGGACCTATCGAACTTCTGTAAAGAATGCTACTAGTTTCTCACCTTTTCAACTCGTTTACGGGTTGGAAGCAGTCTTGCCTATATAATGCCAGATCCCATATCTTAAGTTGGTAGTATAGTTATTTCCAAACACTTCACTGCTTGGGGAATGCTTATTATATCTCGAGCAACTCGATGAGCAATTACACGATGAATTTTTGGTTAACAAGGCTCATAAGAAAAAATTCAAGTGTCAGTATGATCGGTCCATTCATCCTCGGATTTTCTCTGAAGGTTACCTTGTCCTAGTCTATGACCAAGATAAGGATCCCCTGGGGACGGGCAAGTTCAAACCCATGTGGTTTAGACTATTCATCGTGAAGAAGGTATTAAATAAGTGCACTTATAGTGTGGTTGAATTTGAAGGGAAAACTTCAGCGGAGCCTAGAAATGGGCTCTACCTCAAGAATTATTACTCGTAGGTGGGTCTCCTTGGGTGACTTCTTGTATATATGTATAGTTCTTAAACATTTTAGTTTTTGTCTTTTTGTTTTATGGACGTGTAGTTTTTGATGTCATCTTTTTCAATGTGGAAGATGTCAAGTGAATCAGACATGTTCGTTGGATTTGCGGACAGTGCTAGCCAACACACTCAGAGGCTTGCTTTTGTAGCTTGGGTGATCTTCACACCTCAAGGCTAGTTGTTATATTCTGGAGGTATTTGTTTAGGTGACACCACAAACAATGTCGCTGAATACAGTGCAGTAATAGAGTTGCCTCGTGACGCTTTTTCACATGGTATCTCTTAACTCCGGGTCTACTTACAGGCACAATTGGTTTTGTCCCAGTTAAATGGGGTTTACTGCATTTATGATCCTACTCTACATCGATGATTCCTTAGGGTACGTCTCTTAGAACGTTGTTTTGATTACATTACGTATATCCATGTTCCTAGGAGATTGAATCAAATGACAGATACTATAGCTAATAAAGTGTTAGATTGGCATATTGCACACACGTAAGAAAAAAAACACACATACAAATGTAAATACATTTGTAAATAAATGTAACCCATAAGAAAAAAAAATGTACATATATATATATCAAAATTATCAAAGTACATAGGTGGGCACAAGTGCCTAAAAAAATAACGAGTCTGATACATAACGTGGGGCTTATGGCCTCAAAAATATAGAAAGAGTTCCCTCGGCATGAAAATGGTCCACCCTAAGCTAAGCATGAGGCCTATTGGCCCTGCCATAGTGGACTACAACGTTTTCCAAACGCTAAAATAGCTAGACCTAGGTCTGTGGCACCCCAAAAACATGAGGTTGCATAGATGGTGGGAGAACCTCGATCTCGGCCATGGGCACAGTATGGGTGAGTGCGGTCAAGTTCTGCTCCACTTGTCTCAAAAATCTCTTAGCCTCTCCAGCTGGAAGTACTCCCGCTGCTGCTGCTGGTCCGACGACCACTACTGGTAATGCCTCTGGTTGTGGATGGCACCTGCTCTGTGCAAAATCATTGGTTGCACTGGTCCCACATCTGTATATAACAGATACAAAGTTGTCAAGTACTCTGGTATACAAAATGATATATATAAAAAGAAACTAAAAAATTTAAAACTTTTAAAAGAAAATGTGCCTAATTCTCCTCGCTCTGCTCTGGGAGGTACGGGCATGTCAGGATCCCTGGAGAAGTTGATCCCGACATAGGGGTAGTCCTCTATAGATAGAATTTGTCAAGACCACCAATCGAAAAAAGTATCATCGAAGGCCTCAATGGTCCTCCCAACCCCTTTTCATGGAAACAATGCTGCCCATATGCACACTGCTAGGAAGGAGGCCATGTTCCCCCGTACCATGTCTCGTGGACTAAGACTGGGTACCCTCTCAAAGAAGAAAGAGAACATAATAGTCCCAAACCTGAAGTTCTTGTTGTTCTGCCCACGACACTCTGTGAGCTATCTCTTCATGCACTTTAGCATGGTTGTGCTCCAATCAAACACTCGTGCATTTAAGCATTGTACTGCGTAATGCATATGCGCTCGGGAGACTGGTGTAAATTCACGGATCTAGTGATCCACCCAATAAGTAAAACTATCACTTTTAGTGATAGGTTGGTGATTTTGTGGATTGGTACCTGGGAACCCACTTTATTTGTTCCATCCTCGCAGTGTTTCCCGATCAACATGGCAATGTTGTGAGGCCCAGGGTGAAAAGCACAAAGGTTGACTGTTCCCCATCTCCTCAAGAGGCCTGTCAGAAAATAAATATCTTTAGTCATGGGAGTCAATGACTGTCCCTTGAGAATAAATGCCTCTACATCTAGGTGCCAGTAATCCACTAAGGCATTCAATAGCCTGGGTTGTGCCCTCAAAAATGGACACAGTAAGAATTTCCACAACCCGCATTGTTTTAATGCGCCAATAGCAACAGGGTATTCCTCAAATAGTATATCAATGTCCTCATGCTCCCTCTCACTCCAATGGACATACATTTTTCAAAATGTTAAGTTCATAAGGGTTTTAAATAATGCATTTTCATTTTTTTTTTCATATGTTAGAGGGTGTACGAGGGTTGTGCTGGACACAGTCGCATATGTACACGGGAATATTATTCTTTTCTCACATGCATACATGGGTTGTGCTTAGACAACCCGCATACACGCAAGGCCGACCTTTTTAAAGGTGCGTTCCCCCCAAAAAACAAAAAGAAATGCAAAAATAAAGAATGGAAATGTAGGAGGAGCTAGTTTGTAATTACTTGGTCCAAGCATAAGTTTGTTTCATCCACTGAAGCTCTGAAAATAAACTTCTTTGGCAAAGGGGTGTTTTTGGATTTTTGGTAAATTCTCAATTTGCAATGGTAATAATGAGCTACCAGCTTCTATTTATAGAATGTTTTGGCACTTTTTGTCAGTTTTTGACTCCCGTTGTCGTTTTTTCTGGCTTGAAAATCATGCAAAATGATTCTTGAGTTTCTCATTGGATGTTACGATTCACTTTACTTTTGGTTCGACGATATTTTTGGGAGTTGGGGCACTTTTAAGGTCCTTTGGTGAAAATTCATTTTTCCAACTTTGTACATTTAAGTTAGGACTCCACCTCCACTTGTTGCACCTCGTTGTCCTTTTCTCTTTACCATAGGATCGACCCCACCGACTTGTGACACAAACTGTCATTGCTGATCTAGAAGTGTCGTAAGCTCGGTGGTTTTTTAAGTGCCATCGCTAATGACTATAGGTTCGGGATTCCTTTTAGTCTTGTCTTGATTACAAGTTTGAGCCTTCACATGTCTGATATATTATCAGTCTTGGCCTCACCCTCAAGACTCCCAAAAAGGGTCTTCTTCTAAGCCCTTTTCAGACCCTCTAAACATGAAAAGATTGTCGAGCGATCTTATTGACCTTCATGCTCGCCAAACTAAAATTTGAAGGTAGTTTTGTCTGGTGGTAGTTTACCTCTTTTTTGGTTTGGACATTCAATTGTATGAACAAAGGTATACTCTAGGAACTTCAATTCGCTAGAAGAGTATTCTTAGGTATAAGTTTAGCCCTTTTTCGGGCCCGAGGGACTAAATTTGTGAAAAAGGAACCCCCACAGAGTCCATAGTTAAGCTCTTTTCAAACTCCCTAAAATTGAAAAGATCATCGAGCGATATTGTTTCTTCACACACGTCAGACTGGTCCAGAAGAACATCCACTACAGAGTCCATAGTTAATCTCTTTTCAGACTCCTTAAAAGTGAAAAGATCGCTAAGTGACCTTGTTCTTTCACACTCATTAAATGGTTCAGAAAAACATCTACTGGCATGAGTTTAACCCTTTTTCCGGCCTATAGATTAAGGAGGAAAAAGGTACACCTTGGGAGATTTGTCTCACCGGGAGAGTTCTCCTAAGTAGATTTTATACTTTTTTGGACTAAGGAAACTAAATCTAGAAAAAGGAAGTGAGTCCATAGTTAAGCTCTTTTCAGACTCCTTAAAATTGAAAAGATTGCCGAGTGATCTTATCTTTGTTACACTCGTTAAAATGGTTTTGAATAGACGTCTTTTCGGTGATAATTTATCCATTTTTCGAGCCGACTAGACTATCTTTGAAAAGGGTACTCCAATGGAGTTTTCTTTTGCGCTTTTTCAGACTCTCTAAAAATGAAAAACCACCGAGCTTACCTTCTTTGGGCTCAACTAAAATTACGTTGAAGGGCATTATCATTGTGTCATATTAATTGCATATGCATTCATGCTTATTTGGCCTAATGCCAACTCCATGTTGCTCTCAAATGAACCTTTGAAGCATGCCTTATATGCAAGCCTTGTATCACTTTGCCTTTGTGTCTTGACACCTTGACCCATGGAGGAATTTTCCTGAGTGTCCTTTCCCTATACATGTCTTCTTGCTTTGAGCATTAGTGTGTTCCTTACGCTTGGAACTAGTATGCTTGTGACACTCATTCCTCTTTTGTAAGATAGCATTCTTCTATTCTTTTTCAATCTTTCAAAATATTGAAAAAAGACAAAAAAAATCAAATATACCCCAAAAAGAGGATGGAAAAAGTATTTTCTTTTTATGGCAGCATAATGAGTCGCCCTTGGACAAAGCACATCCTTTCATTTGTTCATCAAGATTTGGGATTTAATATGACCTTAGGAAGTTTTTTTCGTAACATAGAGTTGTTTCCTCCTCCATTTGGTTATCCTTCCAAACACATGGAGAGTTTGCATTGCCTCCTGCATCGTGAACTTATGTCAATGTCATGCTGCCTAAGTCTGAGCATGATGCAGGAGCATCTCTCCATGCCAGCCATCCACGTCAGCGCCCATGCATTCAATGCTAAGAGAGAGGCACAGTCTCATTTAAACTTGAATTGAATGTAATTTAAATGCTTAGGCTGTTGAGCCAGGAAGCCGTGCCTTTGTGCAGGCATAGAGTAGATCGGCTTTAATGTTTTGTAAGGCTACGTCAGGTGTGGTATCAGAGCTGATACTTGTCTATATATTTCAAGCAAGAGGAAGTAGGAGAAGACAAAGCGTTGGAGACTCTGTGACGATTGTTTGCAGGTAGGCAACAGTCGAGAAGACAGCTAGGAGGACTGTAGGATGAAGCTGGAAACACTCTTAGTATGGAGTGACAACAACGGGTTTGCTAGGAAAGTAGACAGAGACAACGAGATGGTTACTGAAGGCCACAGGTATGCTGGGAGGAAAATCCCAGAGATGATGAGCTCGGCCGAAAGGGCAAAGGAACTTGCCAACATCATGGCGAAAATGGAAGAGCTCGAATTGAAGATGCGGTAGAATAAGAAGCCAAGATGGGTGTATGAATGGCCCATGAAGAAGCCAAAGATGAATTAGCCAGTCAGGGAGCTGATGGCTAGAAGACAACATAGGTTGTTAAGAGGGTGGCTGAGGTACGCTGAAAACCTCAAGACCACATAAGAGATGGTTCAGGTATGTGAACCAGAGATTGGGGAAGTTCTCAGTGAAGAGAATGGATTGGGATCGTCTGAAGATCTCAAGCATTTCCAGGAGGGAAAGGAGGAAATTCTTGTTTTCCAGGTGGGCAATGAGTTGAGATCACTGCGGGATCTCACAGAGTGTCAGGAGTATAGCCAGGGAATTTTACATTGCCAGCTGGGCAATGAAATAAGATCGTTGCGGGATCTCGGGGACTTCCAGGAGGGCAGCGAAGGCATCTCAGATTTCCAGGTGGGGAGAGATGAGAATTTGAGACCATATGAAGGTCTCATGGACTCGAAGAAGAGTTCAATTCAGCAGGGGTTGCTGATGAAGATAGGATCGATTGATCTCATAGTCTGCCAGGAGGGTAGCAGAGACATCCCATATTTCCATGTGGGCAGGGATGAGCAGGTGAATTTTGATCAGCTCGAGGAGCTGATCGAACAGATGAGACTATCTGAGGGTCTCATAAATTCAGAGATGGGTTTAGATCAGCCGGAGTAGCTGACAGAAGAAGACAATCTGAGGAGCCTTATGATGATTGGGGGAATTGGAGTATTCCTACCATTTTCCTAGAAGGAGGTATAAATCTGTGTTGCATATGGTGCAACAACAGCAGAACAATCATAACTGACGATGATTGTCAGGGAAGAAGAGGAATTAGAGCAGGTGTTTGAAACTGCCCAAGCACAACCAGAAGCAAATGAAGAAGAGAACGAGCATTCTGAGGAATGGCTCAATGAATTCAGCCAGGAAGCTGAAAGGAAAGAAGTTGTAGCACTGGAGCTGATAGCAGAAGAAGAAGCAGAAGAGGATGATGAGAATTCTGAGGAATGGCTCAGTATTTTCAGCCTGGGGACTGAAAAGACTGCAACAGGGGAGGTTACAGAAGCAGAGGAAGAAGAGGCATACAACATTTATTTTGCTGATCTGTGGCAATAGGTTGAAGCCCTGGAGAAAATGGTGAAAATGCAGGGCATGCACATCCAACAGGTGAAGTTGGAAACTGATGAAGGAGGCATGGGAGATCATGGTGATCTGCTCATATGCCAAAAAAATTTGCAGCTGAGGAGACTGCAAAAGCAGAGCCAACCATGGGAGCAGTTGGACGAAGTGATCGAGGAGATCAGAAGGCTGATGGTAGAGTCGGCAGAAACTGCCAACAAGGAGAGGCTGGGCAGAAAGGAAGTAGCAGCAGTGCAAAAGCAGCAGAAGCAGTAGGAAAATGGAGCAGATGGGAAGCTCTATATATTTGTTTGGGATCCAGGAGGATTTCCAACAGCTTAGAAGGGAAGTGCATGAGCAGGAGCTCATGATTTTGCAGCTGAGGAGTTTGATGCAGGAGCATCCCTCCACGCCAGCCAGCCACGTCAGTGCCCATGCATTCAACGCTAAGAGAGAGACACAACCTCATTTAAACTTGAATTGAATGTAATTTAAATTCTTAGGCTATTGAGCCAAGAAGCCGTGCCTTTGTGCAGGCGTAGAGTAGATCGACTTTAATGTTTTGTAAGGCTGAGATCTAGGTCCAGATGCTGGACTAGACAACCATTGATTGTAATTGATTAGGGTAGGTGAGTTCTAGAGGGAAGCGCTCAAGGAGCCCCCTCTGGTAAAAGAGATTTTGTATCTCATTTTGTAGGAGTGTGTGCTAGTGGTTGTAAGAGAGAGCCAGAGAGAGCTCGAGAACGTCTTTGTAAATACAGGAATTTGCCATTTTTAATATAATCGGAAGCAATTTTTCCTGCATGAATTCTGTGTTATGTGAATGTCTGTGAGTTTTCTTCATATGCTGTGAGTGTATGTTATGTTTTCATGCATTTGCAAGAGTGTGTTTGATTTCAGGTCAACGTCTTTAAGGTTTCATGCCAGGAGGGCGTGACAGAGTGCTGCGGACTCTGAATACCAGTGCACTTAAGCACTTCTGAATTCTGTGGGTTCAGACAAAGACGTGCCAGGTGGGCACATGAGCTGGAATCAATAACTCGAGTGAATACCTCAAGTTTTTTGAATACCTTGGAGGCAAGACTATGTATGAGAAACACAGTTGTAGACAAAAATTTGCTATGAGTTCTATGAAGCCCTGCCAAGTGGGCATGGAGCATAGGCACAGGGTGCTGAGAGAAGAACTCTACTGTGAGTTCAGACCGAAGAAAGAAAACATAATCACTGAGGATTCTGAGAGCTCTGCCAGGTGGACATTGAGCGGGTGCATACATGCACAGAAGGAAACAGAACTGCTGGAAGTTCTAAGGAGATACATTGCCAGGAGGGCATTGAGAAATTTTGCAGACAGGCATAGGGAGAAGAGAACTCTTTTGAGTTCTATGACTTGAAGAAGAATCCACTGAGGGATCTTCACAGGGTTGCTGAACACCCTGCAGATTGAGAAAGGAGCTTCTTGAGGCTGAGGATAGCTAGGAGGGCATCCAAACATTCTCCATTTGAGGGAGAAGGAAGAAAGACAAAATCCCTTAGGGGTCTGAGTGTTGAGTAGCTCAGGAGAGAGAACACTTTGTGTATATGAGAATACTCTGCAGAGGTGCATGAGTTGAAGAATCCTTCAAGGATTCAGAAGGAAAAAGCTCAGGAGGAATAGCGTCGTTGAAGGGTGCAGATGAGGACTCAGATTGTGGAGCTCGCAGGAAATAAAGCGAGCAAAGGTTGAGGCCTTTTGTCTTTTGAAATCCTTCCAAGGCCGGAAGAGAATGCGCAAAAGCTTGGGAGGAGCAATATCGACCGTCGGATCAGCCGATAAATCTTGGACCATTGGATTTCCCACGTCCAGGAAGGAGCAGGAGGAGCGCACAGGAAGAACAGATCTAAACTGTTGGATCTTGATCCAGAGACCCGACAACCATCGAATCTGTCATGAGTTATACGGTGTTTAAACCATCGGGAATAGCTGAGGAGTAAAGTCCCGATAGGCATTAGGATATCGACGCTCGGGATATCGAGGATATCGAGGATTTGGGGAGAGTCACTCGACACTCGAAACCCCAAATTAGCGAGGTTTGATCTGAGTCGTTCATTTGGGAGTGGATGCATGTCACGAGATTTCCCACATCGAGGACTCGGGCATTGGAGGACAGAAGGGGAAGTCCTTCAACTTCGCGAGTGACGAAGTCGTGAGAAGGAAAGGGTGAGGTCAGCATTGATTTGTATTGGCGTTCGGGGACTCGTAAGATTCACAATCGACCACTGGCCTTTGGACTCGTGAAGTCGCGAGTTTCGATTCCCCGATAAGTCAAGAAAGGGGGATCGCTTGAAGAAAACTGTGGGTGCAGATTTCCCGAGAGGGAAATAGAAGAACTTTGACGTTCTTCGGGCCATGATAAGAGAAGATCCTGTGAGAGCAGGCATGCCTGATGGTGCGGCTGCGTCAGATCATTAGTTGTGCTATTGTCCAAGGGAAATTTTACCCAACTTAAGTTTGCCTTTCTGTAGTTTGTCCCTTAACCTCATGCCCCACCATCCCCATAATTCTAACCAAGTCTTTGTTCGAAATCAATGAAGTTCCATGCCTGATCACTGAGATCCTCTTGTATGTTCCCCGATGAGCCGTCAAAAACCTATGGGTAGTGATGTTGTACAATCATATTACAGTTCTACCTGAGTTTTGAAGATCTTGAAGTTGTTTCTCAAGCTTTGAAGGCTTCATCTCCAGCCATCAGGCGTCATTGGCTTCTTGAAGATGGATATTATACATGTGTATATTTGATTTTGAGATGTAGATCTGATGTGTATTTCTCATGGAGTCACTTTGTATAGTTATATGACATGGAAATGAAGTGTATTTGATTGGAAACCATGATTTATTTCATCTCAATCATGGGTATTCCCACCTCGGTGAGACAATTGTTATTTTGTAGATGGCACCTCCCTAACTCTGGTCCTGGGCTCACTCGCTTCGTACGTCGGTAAAGATTTGTAATGTATTTCAGCCATCAGATTCTCTTCTAACCTCACACATTAGGGGGCATCTATTATAATCCTAAATTGCACCACACATGCAGACCTGGCATCAAGCCATCTTACATACTATTTTTGCCAAGCCAATACAGAACAACTCTTCTTAAAAACAATATTTTTGAAGATGTGCGCGCCATGAACTACTACTTCCCGTGTATGTATGCTAGCTACACCACTACTACCCAAAAATGTATGCTAGCTACGCCATTACAACTCGCGTATACCCACAAAAGTTGCAAAAATAAATAAATTTGCAAGGCATTCATTGAGATTATGGGCTATTGGGTAGTTTCCCAACCAATTGACCACCTATAGCTCGTCACCCAACCAAATAACCATATTTTTGTCATATAAAAGAGGTTTTGGGGTCTCATTCCAGGGATAAATATAGAAACAATGAAACTCTACCCATTTTTCTTTCCCCCTTGCCCCAAGAATTTGCAGCCACATTGTGAGTTTTGAGCCAGAATTCCCTATTCTTGCCTTTTTCCGCATCCATAAGCCTATGCCCATTCTCTAGAGAGAAGTGTGAGAGAAGAAGGATACATGGAAGTAGTTGGATCTTGGTGAAGAGGAGCCCAGGACTGGGTTCAAGGAGCAATCTTAGATCTCATTTTGTAAGTGACTTTGTGAGATTAATATAAAGAAGTACTTTTTTTGTCCCGCCATATAATGTGTTCAATCTTCATGTTTGATTTACATTTTGTTATGATGTCTAACCCACTAATACATATATAATATGCATGTTCATAGTTTCTTGTTTGTCTTTTGGTGAATGCAGGTCAGCCTTGGGAGGATATTTGCAGTCGAGAAGCGACCAAACGCATAGGGATCCACACTGGACGTGGAGTTTAAGGTAAGACTACGAGATCCCTATACTTTGTACTTTATGCATGAATGTGGGGTGTTGTCGGGATAGTTGTTAAAAGTAGGATACTTTAGACGGTTAGCTCTGCCTACACTTTAGAACCTTAGTGTAGTCCGTAGGGGTTTTTTCCCACTATAGAAATAGCTTAGTTGGATGTTGGGTATGTTTCAGTATGTTCCGCAGAGAGAACAAAAGCATTCTCTGGAGTAGCCTGGCCCGACATGGGTGGTCGAGGATGTTAAAATATGGTATCAGAGATTCAGTTTTCAACACTAAGCCTGGATGGGCCAAACAAGTTGAGTTGAAGAAAAATTTCACAGAGGATTGATTTCGAAGTGGCCAAATTTCAAGTTATAGAGCGTCCATGGTAAAATTTAGAAGCAACGATGCGAAATTGGGAAAAATCCCCAATTTTTTTGTTAAATTCATGGGAAAATTGATAAATTTGGCCAAGTCATGAGATATTCCTGATTTAATATTTGATGTAGAAAAATTCAAACCTAGAATGGGTCGAATTTGAAGTTACAGTGAAGCCATGACAGATGGAGTGAATTTAGTAATTAAAATTCTCAATTCATGAATTGAGTTTGGGGAAAATTTGTTCCAGAAATGTCAACCCACAACGATTTGTTGTTACAGAGGTTGAATTGGTGATATCAGGGTGAAATTGAGCAAATTTCATAGTTGTATAATGTCTATGGTAAATTGGGGAAAAAGTTAGAAAAAATCCCCAATTTCTGCAGCGAAATTCACGAGGAATTGATGTGCATAAAAATGAATGTGCACAGATGGGCACACTAAAAATGCATGATGCTTACTAAAAACCTTGTGATATGTAAAAATTGGGCATTGCGTGGAAAAATGTTGGTGTGCGGGCACGCGCGCTAAAATTTGGTGCCACGTGGAAAAGTATTGGTGTGCGGGTGTGCACACTAAATTTTGGCGCTAGACTGAAAAATGTTGGTGTGCCGGTGCACACACTAAATTTTGGTGCCGCACAGAAAAATGTTGGTGTGCAGGTGCACACACTAAATTTTTGTGCCATGCGAGAAAACATTGGCATGTGTGTGCGCGTGCTAAATTTAGCATTGCGCAATGTGCATGTGCATAATAAGGTGCGTGTGGTGTGCACACACATAATAATGGCGTGCGTGGTGTGTACGGTATTGGTAGAGCATAGAGGAGTTTGGTTGGTGCGTGTGCAATGTGGGTATATGTTGTCACGCAACGATTTAGTTAATAGTGCATGTAGAGTATTGGTGCGGGGTGGGGGCATACTAAAATTTGGCATGGTGCAGCACGTAGAGTGAAATGCACACAAAATATCAACGTGCGATAAAAAGATTGTGCGCAACAGGTAATAGTGCAAGAACCAAAATTTTTCGCAGTGGGAATGGCACGTGACACAAAAGTAGTGTGCGCCAGGTATGGGCGTGAGAGAGAAGTGATGCACAGTGGTTATAGGTGCGCGGAGCACGAATTACCTTGCAGTGTTGTTGTGCATGCTAAATAAGGGCATACATGTTGAAATTTGTGCATGCAAAGTTTTCTAGAGGGTGGACAACAACAGAAAACCAACCATTTTCTATGACATTTTATATCATTTGAACGTCATCTTTTTACAGTGCATTTTTTAGGCCCTTAAGAGCGTTTTTAGCAACGCAAAAACCACAAGAACAAATTATACCAAGGTTCACTATTTCTCTGTAGCTCAAATAAAAAAGATCAGAGAGATCTTTCTAATGGTGTAAACTGTTCGCCAAACAGAGCGTTTATGAGAAAGTTACAACACAAACAGTGCACGGTAAATTTTAAGATCCAATTAACTTCAAAGAGCCATAACTTTCTTCTCTGGAATCAGATTGAGGTGAAGGAGTAGTCAATGGAAAGATATTGAACCATAGAAGAAATTCCAAGAGATTAATTAAATTTTGGCTAGCCCAATTCCTAGTTCAGTTGCGCCCCCTTATCAGACGTCAGATGTACACAACATGCAATCGATGAACCCAAAGGCCAACCAACAGGCCAACCCAATTGAATATATGTTTCAGGAAAGGATGTCAATTGTACTCAACTTGTGTGGAGGAGCCAGAAAATAAAAAAGGGAAAATCCTTGAATATTGTTTGGTGTTACAAGATTTTGACAATGCATTCCAAGAAATACCAGTATTGCCACCCAAGAGAGAGACATATTTCTCTGTTGATTTAGTACCAGGAATTGCCCCGGTATCAAAAAGTCCTTACAGAATGAGTACACTATAATTAAAATAATTACAAATGAAGATGGAAGAATTTTTTAAGAAACGATACATACTCCCAAGTGTTTCACCTTGGGGAGCACCAGTGCTCTTTGCCAAAAATAAGGATGGAACATTGAGGTTGTGTATTGACCATAAGTAGTGTAATAAATCCACTATGAAGAAAAAATACCCTCTACCTAGAATTGATGACCTCTTTGAATAGATACAAGGAAAAAAGGTATTTTCAAAGATAGACTTGAGATCAAGATACTACGAAGTAAGAATTAAAGAAGAAGGCATTAGTAAGGCATCATTTAGGACTAGGTATGGACATTACGAATTTGTAGTGATGCAATTTGGAATAACCAATGCACCAATTGTCTTTATGTTCTTAATGAATGGCATATTAAAAAATTATCTAGATAAGTGTGTCATTGTGTTCTTGGATGACATACTTATTTATTCTAATTTTGAGGAAGAGCATGAACATCACTTGAGGTTGGTGTTGCAAGTGCTGAGGGAACATAAATTTTATTCCAAGCTTAGTGAGTGTTATTTTTACCAAGAATAGATCTATTATTTGGGAAACATTATTTCAGAAGAAGGTATAGAAGTAGATCCAGACAAGATTGAATCCATTAGAGGATGGATAGCACCAAGGAATGTTTCAAAAATCATATCTTTCATGGGATCAACTAGATTCTACAAGATATTTATAGAATGATTCTCTAAAATTATTCAACCCATAACTTGTTTACAAAAGAAGGGAATTAAATTTCAATGGACAACAAAGTGTGAAGATAACTTTAATTTGGTGAAAGAATTAATTACTAGTGCACCTATTTTGAATATTTTTGACCCAAATGAGATTTTTTCGGTATGTAAAGATGCATGAAAGGAAGGCCTTGGTGGAGTCCTCATTCAAAATGGACAAGTCATTAGTTATGAGTCCATAAATCTTAAATAAAATGAGAGGAATTATTACACACATGATTTGGAGCTTTCTACCATAGTTCATGCATTGACTATGTGGAGGCATTATCTCAGGGGAAATAGATTTGAACTAAGGACATAAATATCTTTTTGAACAACCAATTTTGAATTCTAGGGAGAAAAGATGGAAGAAATTTTTAAGTGAGTATGAATTTGACATCAAACATATAAAAGGAAAAGAAAATAATTTTTTGATGCACTTAGTAGAAGAGTACATAGCATGCATGCTACAACCATTAGTATGCATTAGTTAGATTTGAAGAAAATAATTTTAGATGTTGTTGTTATAGATTAACATTACCTATAGGTAAAAGAAAGTTTACAATAGGAAAATGTACAACAAAAAATTAAAGAGCATGATATTAAGGAAGACGTATTACTTATGCATGATAATAATATAATTTTTGTTCCTACTTCTGAAGAAATTAGGAATTTGGTATTAAAATAAATGCATAATTTTCCATGTGACGGACATCCTGGTTACTAGAAAATAATTGCAGTGGTAAGAGGCCAATTCTTTTGGCTTGGAATGAAGGGGGATGTTGTTGATTACAATGAGAGATGTATGGAATGTCCAAGAGTGAAATCTGAGAATAGATACCCAGTAGGTTTTCTACAATGATTTTCAATTCTAGAGAAGAAATGGGAAGTGGTAACCATTGATTTTATTATTAAGTTTCTCGGGACAATAAGGAAACGTGATTCCATAATGGTAGTTGTGGATAAATTGACAAAGTTTGTTCATTTTTTTCTTGTAAAGATGACTCATACAACAATTAATATTGCAGAAATTTACATGAAGGAAATTGCTAGGTTGCATACACTACCTCTTGTGCATTGAAATCTGATGGTGGTACATCGGTTGGTCGATGCAATTCCATAGGGAATCTGATGAAACGTGGTTATCAATTTCATTTATGTAATAGGGCTCGATATCCTATGAACACATTTACATTGGATATCCAAAACAATGTCATCGGTTTTATCGACAACCCTAAGTACCAAAACCTCATTGAAATCAACCATTATTTCCGACAGATATGGATCAGAAGTCTAATGTAACTACATGTAGATCGACGGAGGTTCCATATCACTAACATATATGTCTGTTAGAATTTCCATCAGATATTCAACAAACATGGTCATAGAATAACCAATTATCGAACAATATATCTGACGGAGGTGCCAAACCTCCTATGGATATGCATGTCGGATCATTCGTCAGATAATCAACACACAATTTTTTCGAATATTCGATGACCGAACAATATATCCGACGGAGTTTCCATACCTCCAATGGATCTTCCTATTAGACAATTCGTCTAATATCCGACAAACCTGTGTATGTTAAAAAAATGAGATTAATGGCATGTGGTTGATCTTGATCCTGTGGTGGATATATGGAGTCGACCCTTTGATTAAAAGATTCCAATTGTAGAGACTACTTTATAGATCTAATAAGACTGTGATCCAAGTCTCCTATTATAGACACCCATTATAAAAACTGAAGATATTCTTCTAGGAAGGACTCTAAAATGTAAAAGGAATTGATACTTTTAGCCACAGAGGCCTCACCCATTCTCATGTTTATCCAATTCACAGAAATTTTAGAATGCATAATGTTCAGTAGGCATATGAGCTCAAACTTAGTAATAAATAATTCAGCTAAAGGATCCACCTAGGTTGTCAGTGCCCAGATCTCTAAGGCTCCCAAATAAAAATTAAGGTCACTACTAAGAACCAATAATCCATTATGAATCCAAATGTTTTGAAGGAGTGCTTGTTAAGAACCAAATATCAATATAACATAGAAAAACTTGAGAATAAGTACACAACACCTTAAAAAATATAGAATTTCAGATAATAATCTTCTTCGAGGGGGAAAACTCCTTATACACCACATAATTATCCAAATACAAGATGATTCCAAATGAAACTATCTCCTTGGTATATATAGGAGACCAGGAGGTACAATTACAACTAAAACACCCAAGCCGACATAAATAAAATAACATTACTAATGTAATATGCCCTAATTAAGAGGTAATGTGCCCTATTTAGGGCTTAACATGCCCCTCCCCTTGAGACAATTTTTTTCTACAATGCTTGAGTAATTCAGGACACTTTTGTATACAAGAATCATCTTTCCAAGTGGAATCTTCAGTAGGTAGTTTCCTCCACTTAATGAGATACTCTGAAATGGATCTATTCCTCAACTGGTGAATTCTTGTGTCAGTGATGGCTTCAGTATCCAATATGATTTTTCCTTCCACATCAAGTTCTGGAAATATAGTTTGAACTGAGATCTTGTCACCTATAACCTTATTTAAGCATGAAACATGGAAAACTAGGTGTACTCGTGAGGATGCATGAAACTCCAATTTGTATGCCATAGTACCAATCTTTTGCAATACCTTATAAGGTCCATAGTACTTTGGTGATAGTGTATTATCCTTCTTGGCTTATTTGAGGGACATCTATTTGTATGGTTGTAGTCTTAAAAACACCCAATCCCCTACTTCAAAACTTATTTCACTATGATCCTGATCTGCTTGTTGTTTCATGCCATTATGTGCCATGGTCAAGTTGTCCTTTAAGATTTGGAGAACTTGTTGTTGATGCTCGATGTGATCTTCTATTTCTTGAGCCTTAGATTTTTCTTTTAGATAAGAAGTGATGGAAGGAGGGTGGTATCCGTAGAGTGCCATAATGGTTTCATTTTTGTTGCAGTATGAAAGGAAGTGTTATACCACCATTCTACCAAGGGTAACCATTTGAACCATTATGTTTGTTTATCAAAGACAAAGCAATGATGGTAGCCTTCCAGACATTTGTTCACTATCTCGGTTTGTCCATGAGATTGAGGATGATAGGATGAGCAATGAGCCAATTGAGTACCCAAACAAGAAAATAATTCTGTGCAAAAATGTCCAGTGAAGATAGGATCCCTGTCACTTACAATAATCTTTGGGATTACATGTAGTTTTTGAACTGTTTGCATGAATGTGGTATTAAATGTATTGGCTTTGAAGGGATGAGAGAGTGCACAAAAGTGTTTGTACTTGGTCATTCTATCAACAATCACCATGATGACACTCTTTCCTGCAGACTTCGGTAACCATGTGATGAAATCTATGGAAACCTCCTCCCAACGCTGACTTGGAATGGCTAATGGTTGTAAAAGACCTGGGTTCTTAATTGTTTCCACCTTATTTTGTTGGAAAACCAAACATTCTGCTACAAACCTTTGAACATCATTTTTAAGTCCATCCCCAAAAAATTCCTTCTTTACCCTATGGTAGGTTTTCAAAAATCTCGAGTGCCCTCCTACCAGAGAGGTGTGCAATTCCAATAGTACCTTTTGTTTGAGTTGGGGGTTATTACATAAATATAAGTGATGTTTGTACCATAGTGAATCATTTTTCTATGTAAATGTATCTGATGCACTGGAATCATGTTGCAACCTTTGAATGAGACTCCACACGTTTTCATCATTCTTCCATTCATCCCTCGCTTCTATTATCCAATCAGGTTGGATGATTGAGATAGCACAAAGAAAGGCCTCAACATCTTCATCGTTTCTTGAGAGTGCATCTACCACAACATTTTTCTTTCCTTTTTTATAGATGATTTCAAAATCATACCCCATTATCTTGGTCACCCATTTTTTTTGTTCTTCTGAAGATAGTGTTTGTTCCAAGAAGTATTTAAGGCTATCAAGATCTGTTTTGACCTTGAAGTGCCTACCTATTAGGTAAGGGCTACATTTCTTCAATGCATGTAGTATTTCCATCAATTCCTTCTCATAAATGGGTTTGTGTAAGTCCTTTCCCTTGAGTGGCCAACTTTCAAAAGCTAGGGGCCTTCCTTCTTGCATTAGGACAACACCAATGCCATTTCCCAAGGCATCACATTCCACAATAAAGGTTTTTGTGAAGTCTAGTGTGGTCAAGATAGGATCTTTGCACATTACCTCTTTAAGTTGTTCAAAATCTTTAGTTGCCTCTAGAGTCCCTGAAAATGCATCCTTTTTAGTTAGTGTCATTAAAGGTTCTTCTATTCTCCCATAGTTTCAAACAAACTTGCGGTAGTAACCTTTCAAACCCCAAAATCCTCTAAGTTTCTTCAATGTTTTGGGAATCGGCTAGTCCATCATAGCCTTAATATTTTTAGGGTATACCTTGACACCTTCATGAGATAAAATATGACCCAAATAATCTACCTACTTCACCCCAAAGAAACATTTGGATGGTTTGGCATATAGTTGNTTTAGTAGTTGTAGCACCTTGTCAACATGTCACACATGATCCTCCCAAGACTTGTTATATATTAATATATCATAAAAAAATACTAACACAAATTTTTGAAGGAAGGGATTGAAAATGGAATTCATCAACCCTTGGAATATGAAAGGTGCATTTGTAAGCCCAAAATGCATGACCAAAATCTCATAATGGCCTTCATGAGTTCGGAATGTTGTTTTTGGGATATATTCTTCCTTCATTCTAATCTGATGATACCCTGAATGAATATCCAAATTTGTGAAATAGATTGTTCCATCTAGTTCATCTAACAATTCATCAATGACAGGAATGAGAAACTTATCTTTAATAGTGATGTTGTTGAGTTCTCTATAATCTGGACACATATGCCATGAGAAATCTTTCTTGAATACCATTACCACTGGTGTAGAGTAAGAACTTTGGATAGGTCTAATAATGCCATCCTCTAACATTTCTTCAACCATGCACTCAATTTCACTCTTCTAGGCATAAGGGTATATGTACGGCTTGATGTTAGGAGCGACACACCCATGAATTAGGTGAATATCATGATCATGATTTCGAGTGGGTGGAAGACCTTTGGGAATATCTTCAAATACTTTTGAATGCTTATCAATGATCCCTTGGAGATCTAGGGGAATAGATGGCTTAGATGTTTGAACATCTAGTGATCATAGTTGTGAAATTACAACTTGATGCCCCTTTTTCAATAATTTTGTCATGCCATTAGAGCTTACCACCTTACTGGGTTTCCCTGTGATACCTCTTAACTCAAATTATTTTCCTTCCAATGAAAATTTCATGAAAATTTCTTGAAAACTAAAATCCATTTTTCTTAATGATTGTAACCATTGGATTCCTAGTACAACATCAACACCACCCATGGGTATAGAAATCATTGAAATATTCATTTCATATTCCCCCATAGTAATATTGATCTTATTCCATTTTCCTGAGCAATTGATAGTTCCTCCATCTGCATTCATTACCTGAAACTCTGGTGTTGGATATACAAAGCAATTGAAAGCTTTGGCTAATGTATAGTGAATGAAATTATGAGTACTACCAGAATCAATTAGGACTATTACCTTTTTCTTTTTGATATATCCTTTGATCTTGAGGGTTTGAGGAGTGCTAATTCCAGCCAATGCATTACACGATATCGTGGGAGTGAAATCTTCAGAAGAAATTGTGTCTACATTTTCATCTTGAGATGTTTCTTGTTCTTCTTCACAATCTATGTAGAATAATGTCTTCCCACCACACTTATGTCCCTTACTATAATTATTTCATAATTAAAGCATAAACCTTTTTATTTTCTTTCCTCCAATTGTTGAGGTGTCAAAGTTGTAGGTTGAGGTGTTTTAGAATAAGGAACATTATTCTCTCGATAGATGTTAGGAGTGGTCCTTCTAGTAGCCATAGCCATATTTTTACTTTCAACATTTCTTGCCACCCTAAATGCATTCTCCAATGATTTGGGTTCTCAAAGGAGAACCTCATGTTGAATGTTATCCCTTAAAGTTCCTATGAATACATTAATAAAGTGCTCATATGGAACATCTGTTACCTTTATATTCAATCCTTGGAAGTTCTCAATGTCCTCTGTAATTGAACCCTTTTTCTTGAGATTTATCAATTGGCTAAAGAAGGTATTTCTCCTTGTATCCTCATAGTGTGCTATCATTTCTTCCATGAAAATTGTCCAAGTGACAAGTGATTTGTGAGAACAAAGCCATCGATACCATACAAATTGATTGGGTTCTAAATATAAAGAAGAAATTTGTACCTTTCGTGTATGTGGCACATTATGTAGATCAAAGAATTTCTCCATCTGAAGTATCCATGTGATTGGGTCGTTGCCATCAAACTTCCTCATATCGATCTTAGGAATGTGGTTGGTCTTCAACCCAAAGTTGGAGTTTCTCCATTCTTGATTCATCTTCCTGGTTTCCTCATCATAAATTTGATGGGATACATTTTCACTTTCAGGTGCCCTCTTTATTAGGAATTTTTTCAATCCTTCCATGATATCCCTTTTTAAATCATCCATCTTAGTATCCATTATTGCCTCCAATTTAGCTTTAGTTGAATCCATCATCCCTTGTAGTTCATATTTTGTCATTGTGTTCTTTTCTAATTCATTTATGTCCCTACGCATTTCTTCACCTTCATCAAGAATCCAAGTAGGACTATTTGGAGGCTTATTTGGTGTAGAATTTCCCCTTTTTGATGGCATGTTGTCCAAGTATCACTTTTAAACCTTGATTTTGAGGTGGTTATGCTAGACAATCTTTCTTTTGTTGTATCTCCAGAGTTTCGACCCTATTGGGTATAATTTTATTTTTTTTGCAGTTCTCTGATATTTATTTTCTACAATGCCATAGGTCTGATCAAAATTGGATGTGCGAAGTGGAATTTACGATAACTTCCCCACAACTTGCTAATTTTTTGCCTTTCAAGGATATCTCACTTGTATAGCATGCCCCGCAAAAACTGCTTGATATGCAATTTTGAAACTTGTAGCAGAAATAATAAGGACTCTCCATTATTCAATGCAACTAGTCTCACACAATTTGGATACTCTAGGAAGAAGTTAGGATTGTTTTACCCGGAACACCTCCTTGAGACTAGTCAGATACACTATCTTCCACAGGGTGTATCTATAAATATAAGATGAACTAGAAGCTTAAATTATTATCCCAGATAACCTAATAATTTCTATGAACAACCTCCAAATTTTAGGGTTTGAAATGTTACAGCAAAATTTTTATAGAGAAAATTCCGTGATGACTAAATTCAGGATGATTCCAGAATGCTATCTTACACAGGTTGTATCTCCGAAAGTATAAGGTCTCAAGAGATGAAATTTTAACCCAACGTACCTTGATCCGTATACTAAATATCCTCCAAGGGGTTCCTTCTGAAACTTCGTAGAAAACAAATTATAGCAAAAATTCCAAGGTGTCTCAGATGTATCAGCGAAACCCCAAGACCTTGAGCTCTGATACCAAATGTTAAGAACCAAATATAAACATAGCATAGAAAAACCTCAGAATAAGTACTCAACACCTTGAAACATATATAATTTCAAATAATAAGCCTCTTCGAGTGGGAAACCTCCTTATACACCACATAAATATCCAAACACAAGATGATTCCAAATGAAACTATCTCCTTGGTATATATAGGAGACTAGGAGGTACAATTACAACTAAAACACCCAATCCAACATAAATAAAATAACATTACTAATGTAATATTCCCTAATTAAGGGGTAATGTGCCTTATTTAGGGCTTAACAGTGCTTCCCAGTACTCTTGTTAGTCTAAGTAGGGGACATAAATATTAAGGAAGGTGATTTTCTTTTCCATTTCCGAAGAGTATGGAAACACCCCAAGTATTAAAGTAAAATCCCAAGACTTATATAGAGAGAAGGAGTCATATTTTTGGCAAACGGTTGACTTTGGTAAAATATCAAACATCTTTTTGAATTATGCATAGTCACACCTTTGTATAAAGGAGACTAACAATACGGTCTTGTACTAACAGAATATAAGTGCCATTTGGATGCCTTAAGACATTTATATTTCCTCCTCATACCATGTCCAAGTTTATTGTATGGAGACCTTATTGTGCCACTCCCATGACCTCATGAATTTTTCTTCCTTATAAGAATCCAAATTGCTTTGGGAAAATCTATTTTGAGAGATTTCCTTTTAGTGTATGAGAAATTATTTTGTAGATACGGTTACATAATGAAACATGTTTAACTGTGTTGAATCTTTTGGGGTTGTAAGTCTTTTGAATTAAGGTGATAAATTATGAGTTGAGATATGTCAATGTTTGACTTGTGGAGAAAGAGAACTCAACAAATTTTAGAAGTCATTCTTTAATGAAGTCATAACAACCTAGGAATAATTATGTTGGGAGACCACTAGGTCTAGGGATTTAATCTTTTTGGAAACTCTAGAAAGTTTGAAGGAGTTCTTCCTTACTGACTTCAACAATTAAAATATGATTATCCTCCCATACTACTTTGATAACTACTACAATGGTGGTTGTCAATTCCTTTTAGAAAAGTGAATTGAAGTAATTCACACCTTCAACTTGTAGTATTATGTTGTCATTGATGTCAAGCATTTTCATAGTAATTTTCTTATGTCATTGATGTATTTATCGTTGGATCATGTTTTCATGGATGTAATTAATGTTAGAGGTTTGATTTCATGAGGTGTCATAGTGATGTGTTGTCATTAATGTAAAGATTGAACATTGTTGTATCATTGTATCATTGATGTATTGTCATGATTGATAGGAAGTACCAAATGAATGAACTCCAAAGTGGTCTCCTTATGATGAAATCCCTCATAGGAAGACACTTTGCAATGTCCAAATGGTTAAGTGGTTTGGTAGCCCCAGTAGTGTATATTTTGATTGTGGAATAATGTAATGGATATCAATGAATTTGTAAGTGATACAATTCTAGATGGATAGTTGTCGTCATTCCATTTCTGGTGATATGTGGAACATTCCATAACTCCTCATGGTTAGAGACTTATGGCCATGTGAAGTTGGAGAACGCTCATGACTTATCTAGAAGCCCCTAGAAGGTCAAAGAAGTCAAATTATTCTAGAAGCTCTTAGAATAAGTTGACCAATCAAAGTGGTTAGTCATGGGCTAAGTGGTCACAACAAGAAAACAATTAAAAATAAATTAGTTGCAACTAGAAGTGGATATTTTACTATTTGTATTAAAGTGGTTGTAAGTGGAAAATGTGGTTAGAAGTGGCTTATCCTGAAAAGAAGGAAGTTGGTTGGATGATAACCCCTAGAAGAAGATACTTGGAGAAGTATAAATAAGAGAGAAAGGGCCTCTTATGAAGAGAATATCTTGAGCATATTGAAGATCTATTTTTGTGAAATATTTTTTGCAGGTACTCATGGATGCATCAGAAGTTATGTAAGTCTAAGGTTTGATGGTGAATGTTTTGAAGGTTTAGAAAATCCTAGTTTTATGAAGTTGTACGTGGGTTGCAGTGGGCCATGGCATGTACATATGTGGGCTGAATAAGTCTAGGGCACGTATACTTGAAAATGACAAGATAATATTGAGTAGATGTTAGTGCCAGGTTTCTAAAGTCTGAAGCAAGTTCTCAGGGTATCATTCTATAGGTTCAGGTATATAAAAAAAAAATTGGTATGATTATATGTTGTATTGATGCTTAGATTCACTCATGGTATGGTAAATTCTAGAAGCATTCTTTGTATGTTTTTTTTGTGATCTTGTTATGGTATATGTTGGTTGGTTGATTAAGTGAGAAACACTCTCATGTTTGATATAACTCTGATATGATTGAGGGATATCTATATTCTATGATGATGTATGCATGAGAGACATGCCTATGATTCTTTTTATGGTTTTTATGATGTTTGGATATGGTAGATGTTGGATGGTTGGTTGAGTGGTTCTGTTCTGATATAGTTGAGGGATATCTATGTTGTGTGATGGTGTATGCATGAGGAACATGAACAGGTTGTTGGATGGTCTATATTTTTTTTTATTGATGATGGTACAAGTTGGGAAGTGACATGATAGTTGCGGTGACAGGTTACAGATGTATGTGACAGAGGCAACAAGAGTCTGAAGGATAGAAGTTGTGAAGTTTCATAAACCCTATGTTTCTTAAGGTGTCCGTGTTGATGGGGCCTAAATCCCTTTAATTCAACAGTAGGAACCAAACCTGCCACCAAGGCCCAATTAGACTCTGCAGTGTTTAATAGTGGAATGGTTCTCCATATCTTGCGATGCATCTAATTAATCGATGGGATTTACGTTTTCTCGTGAAGGCCTCTCCTTCAGTTCAGACGTTCTCTCTTTTTGTATTTTCTCTTAGGTGGAACTGATATAAGATGGAAAGCCAGTATAAACCAACTAGCCAACAAAATGGGAACAAACTTTAACTACTAGAGAAGAGGTCAGGATTGGGATAACCCTTACACCCTAGCATGCAGACAATGATCGTATACCACAGGCCTAGTACTAATACATTAACCATGTGAATATTCCAATTACTGTCTAAGATACAAATTATCATAAGAAAACACGCATGTGATAAAGAATGGTAAGAAAAATAATTCACTCAATTTTAATCATCAATCACATAATAACACAAAGATATATTTTCATCATTAAAGAAAGAACTGTAAAACATTGCATCAGATAACTTATCAATAGATTTAAAATCTCTTACTCGTTACTGCATCCATTCATGAGACGTAATAGGAAATATTTATTCTTCACATCCAATCATACATGTATTTGAGGAAAAAATAAACTTGTCTCTGGTCCAAAAGGAATTCTCAATTAAAGGCAACTCCAAAATAATTCTTAACAAAACCAAAAATGAGAGTTTCTTGCAAAAACCATCGACCCTTGAATAATCGGTCGATGCTCCTATTTATAACATACAAATAACTAAAAATAATGGCTAAAGTGTAGATAAGTAAAACAAAATTCACCACATGGCGTTTTCTCTTATCTGTTTGTCTAAGAGTCATCTCAAGATATCATTTAAGAGGGTGACTCTTCTCGTACTTCGCCCACTTGATGAACAACTCCTCACAGGTGTTGGCGTATGGGAATCTATGTTGTTCCATTGGGGCCATGTAAATTTCTCTTATCTCTACTGCATGTGCCAGATACTTGACTAGACTGGCACTTAACTATTGCATAATAGCCTGAGCTTTCATCGGGTGTTCCATAAACCGCTATGCCTGACTTGAAACTGTGTCTTCCACCTTTTCTAGTTCTTCAGCCCATGACGAATCTCACTCGGTGTGCGATTTGACTATGTCACATAAGTCGATGAAGTCATCGGGCATGCCAAACTCAGAGAGATCGATATCCTTCATTTCCTTGTTGATTTTGATCCAGTTCCTCTCACACTTGGCCCATTTTCTTTAATTTCCCAATGAGGCTCCTGAGCTATTATTTTCCAATACTTAGAGGCATATTTCCTATAATCAAAAAATTAAATCCTTTAGAGACCGCATATAGAGTAACACTAGGTAAAATACATGTATAAAGTGTAAGTATGAGAAATCCAAATTGGTACATACCTGTGAAGCTCGCTAAACCTAGTTATTCGATACTTGCGAGATCTTTGTAGCTTTCAGATTGCTTGCTTCACCTCTGTTAGCGCTGCCATTTTTCTATTAGTCAGGGTGGGTCTGTGTGCCACAACATGAAATATCGGGTATGGAATAACATTAGAGTCGAATTCACGTCAGTGGCCAGTTGGCCCTTAGAGTCGGGAAAGGATGTCAGAGACAAACATGTGTTGAGAGTACGAGTATGTTCCAAAAGAGTTGGGTCCTGTCATAAGGGAAGTCATTAGGTGCCTCAGGTCAAGGCAAGTTGTTAAAAAAGAAGTCACATCGGCAAGTGAAACAACCATCATCATCTCATTATGAAGGCTGGAAGAATAAAAATCATGGCACTTGTATCACGCACGCCCTGTAACTCCTATCAACTATATCTCACATTCCTCAAAACGTATTCATAAAATATACATTCACCTCAAAACATCTAGTCACCATGAATTCAGTGTTCCCTGGCATGTTTCCACCCACTACTCGCTCTGTTATAAATTCTGGATGTTCTTCATGTATTCTACTCACTAGCCAAGCTTATGCATTGTTGGTAGTTCATCTCGCGAGCTCATATTGATAAAGTTTTTTGTTTTAGGCCCTCACCAAGTTCACTGCACATAAGACAGATACATTTCGCACCATGAGAACCCATCAAAACATAAGAAGGGGCATGGAAAGTAGAAGAAGTGCCAGGCTTGAGCCCCAAAGCGCTTGGGATTCGTTCTTACTTGCAGCAAGCATTCCTGAGGTTTCAAAGGGAGGTTCCTACCTACACATGGAAATGATGATATCGCACCGTGCAAAGGTCAAAGTGGAAGAAGTGGTGTCAGAAGGAAGGATGTTGGAAGAAATTCCTTCCCAACAACGGATAACTCGGAAAAGAGGAAGGCTAAGGAAGAATAAGGAATCTAGTGAAACCCAAATCCCAAGGGAGCCATGCGCAATATCGACTGTCAAGGAATTAATTATGCATGTTATTCGGCTGGAGCCTGTCTAAGTCACAAGTCGGGGAAGCGGGAGTGGAATGAGGAGGACAAATTCCACTGACACTAACGTTTGAGATCCATCTCAACCGCTGAAACAGGCCCAACTCGCCATCGTTGAACTCTACCAGGAAAATAGAGAATTAAGACGATAGCTAGTGGCAAAGACCTTGAGGTGTCACTATCACAGGGTCATGAAGGGAACATGACATGGCTCAAGAGGCAGCTCCAAGAAGCGCAAGATACAATCGTGCAGTTGCATGAAGCATAGAGGGCATCGGAAGAACAAAATATGAAACATCTCAAAGAACGTGAAGTAGTCGGTGAGAAAGTTCGCGCAGGTCTTGTCAACGCATAGAAGAGACATGATTAACTAACTCTATTTTGTATTCTCAGACATGGCACAAATATTGACAGTTTTTGAAGATTTTTCATGTTTTTAACGTAAATCAGGTTGGTTGGCCAAATAGTGTAGACAATGTCTATTGTATGTAATTTGAGCTCAATTGAAACCTAATGTAAAAGTCCTGAAACTTTGATGAAAGGATTATGGTTGTAGCAGTTGGATGCATTGTTTCTTTTCTTTGTGTATGTATTTCTCGTGTTCTTCATCCATATCTTTTTCCGTATGACTCAAAACATATTTTCGAGCCTGGGATTCACTGCGTAGAGCCCCTTGTTCACACCTTTCATACAAACTGTGTTTCTTCTAAGTTAACTCTGAATCTTGCAATTTAATTCACTGTGGGTTGACGATGAAGGCGCGAAGGTTGATGTGTTCTATTGGTAAATTCAAACTGTCCTTTTGAAAAACCTCTGACATTCATTAATTTCATCACATGATGCTAATGTGGAGAGAATGGATTGGGATAGGTGGCAATGAAAATCAGTGACTTAACTCGCGAGTATTAGTCGAAGTTAGGACCTTCCTCCAGTTGTGAGTTCTTAAACTAAAACTGGGATCGCTGATGCCAAAAAGGTGTGGCGGATCAACGATCGGGGATAAACCTATCATGTATTTTCCTTTGGGTTAGTGTCTTCAAAACTCCTGATGCCGAAACGTTTTGGGAGTCAGCAATCGGAGAAAAAATTGTAGCATGGTCCGAACGTTCGTCGTGGTTTGGTATTCTCTGTTTCATTAAGCACATCGGGTATCGACCATCGGCGATACCATTTCTTTCTTCGTTAACGTTTACTCTTTTTGACTTTTACCGACATCAAAGGGGATCAATTTTCAGAGATATCCTTGTGTGATTCTTATTACTAAATAAAACTTCATTTTGTCGATGCCGATGAATATCGACGCTCAACGAATGCGGTTTTTTTCAATTGATTTTCCTTCATCTTTTAAACCCTTCCAATGCCGAATTTGGGCCCATCGAGTGAAATGTTTTGGCTGTTGATTCTTTATTTAAAGGTTAGGCCTTTTAAGTCATTAGTTTTCATATATTCAAGAAAAATTTGAGAGACTTAATGAGAGTCAATATGATAAGCAAAGGAAACATTTTTCATAATGAAGTTGAATTAGACAGTGCAAAATATCAAGTGGTACCCAAAAAGTAAAATTTGACATAGGATTTTTAGGGTGTGTTCAGTGCTCAACAGTATGCAGGCTGACAGTGGAGGAGGTTGTTGATATTATGGTAGTTGTGGGAGGTATTTACCTCTACGTGTAAACCTGACTAGAATACAATATTCTGGGAAGCAAGAAGAAACCCTAATGAGTTGGCTAATAACCCTAGAAGACATGTTGACTCAAGAGGATAATTTGTATTAAGTTATTAGCCTCCAAGAGAAGAATTCGACTAGAAGAAATAATATATACTGAACAAACAGATACCCAGAATGAGAAGTCGGTCCAGGTAGTTAGCCAGAATTAGTATAAATATAGGAGGCCAATCTTCATTCTAGCAGGCATTCTCAGAATTGCAGAGCAACACTTGTGCACACTGCAGTTGCCCAGTTTGTGCGCAGGTTTGGAGGAGAGTTTTCATTGCAGCTGCTGTAGCTAGCAGATTACACTTTGGCCTGGAATATCTCTTGGTTAGGGTTTAGACTATCTGATCAGCTCTTGTTTGATGTGCTATCCTTGGGGAAACCCTTTGTTTGACTATTTTGCCTTGGGTTTTCTTCCAGAATGATTCTCAGTCAAGGTTAAGGTGCTCGGAGGGTGGCTTCGGCCTATGGTTGGGTGACAATAATGATACCGTCGATGGTAAAATGAGGACATCCATTCATATTCTAATAGGTTATGGGACCACACCTCCTTCATTCATTCTAACCACTGGAAGGAATCATATCCATAAGGATATTAAGCTCATTGAAGAATTGGCATTGGGGTCTCTAGCAGAAGCAGTCACCAAAGCACTACCGCTAGGGTTACTAGCAGGTGTAGTTGCAAAATCCCTAATCCTATCGTTGAGGCACCTTAAGTGAAGGGATTGACCTAATTTGCTTATAGACCAGTGCACCCTAGCCTAGTGCATCTCCTGGTACTCAGCAAGCCAAGACGTCAAGTTTTAAGGGTTGACCTAGTCAAAGAAACTATGAATTACTCTATGAAGTCAAAAAACAAGTTAGATGGAGCTTCTAACTTCAAAGCATGGAAGACGAGGATTGACCTCATCCTTGCCAAGAATAAAGTGTTGGATATCATGAAAGGAAAGATCGTGAAACCCAAGTTTGAAGAAGGAAAAGAGAAAGAACCGCAGAACATTGCAGTTATGAAAAAGTTCAAAGATGGTGACATCAATGCCATGAGTATCATAGTGGACTCTATAAAATACCACTTGATACCCTACATCTCCCATCTTGAATCATCAAATAAGATGTACGATGCCCTAACAAACCTCTTCTCAGTCAGAAACTTTGAACAAGTAATGTCTAAGGAATGAGCTCCCTGACATGAAGATGAATGATGATGACAGCATAACATCATACTTTGTGAGAATCCCCTAGTTAAGAGATCAAATACAAGATATTGAAGATATCATTTTAGAGAAGGAATTGGTAAACATAGTACTCAATGGTCTTCCCAAGACATGGGATGCATTTTCCTCAAGCATGAACACAAGGAAGGAGTATCCTACCTTTGAAGAAGTTTGGACTTGTTGTGCTCAAGAAGAATCAAGGATCAGTGCAAAAGAGAAACCCCAAAATAAGTATGATGATCAAGCCTTTACATCAAGATTCAAGAATTTCAAGAAAAAAAGGAAGTTTGGTTCAAGGAAGAAGCCAAATCAAGAAAAAGACATGTTAGAAATACAATGCTTCAATTTTTGAAAGTATGGTCACTACAAGAATCATTGTCCCAAGCTAAACAAAAGGAATGGGACACATGAAGCATTTGTTTTTGAAGAAAAGGAACCTACAAAGAAGACCAATCAGGATAAAATAAACTTCTTCTTCTAAGAAAAGGTAACAATACTTTTCTTAGTTCTTGTACGTATCTTATATACCTATCTCTTAGAGGTTAATATGTTCCAAGAAGAAATATACCTATGGAAGAAAAAACAAGATAAATATTTGTATCATTATACAAGTCATATAATACACATGAAAGTATGAAATACATCAAACAAATCATGTGGAAGTTATTACAAGTTAAGCTGAAATTAAAATCAATCTTGAAGAAACTTAGAAGAAGCAAAGACATAAATAAGTCAACAATCAAGAGGAAATTGGAGAAAGACCTATGACACTTTGCAGAAGACAATAAGGATGTAGATGGAAGCATGGATTGTGTTAGATGGAGGGAGCTGATTATATATTTCCAAAATAAAAACATGCAGTCATACATGAAACAAGGATTAGGAGGGAGCTAATCCTATGATCCATTGAAGATGATAAAGTATATATCCATGGTAGTAGCCATGAAAGGCAATACATGTTTAGTTCGACCTTAGAAGAAGTCTTGTTCGAAAAGAATCCTTAAAGTATCCCTAGTTTTCCATCCACATCCATGATCTTATGATGAAAGGAATAAGTGGAATCTTTAGGGCTTGGAATCTATAAGAAACTCCATGGACCCAAGAGCTAAAGAAAAACATGAGGAAGAACATGAAGACTCCAAAGAAGAAAGACAAGCCAAAACAACTGGTCATTGTATCAAGAATCACAATATTACCAGCGTGATATGAACTCACTAAAAGAAATCATGAAAAAGAACTAAAAGTTGTGATGAAGAACAGTGTATATGAATGCAAGAATTGCAAGACCCAGAACTAGAGGTTCTCCCAGATGGAGGGAGAAGACTATGATGATTATTTGTTCCAGTAATACCTCTACATGAGTCATTATATCATTCGCAATATCCATGGGTTGGAGTTCTACATCAGATGAATGCAAAGACTATTCTCCAAAGAAATTGAACAAAGAGCGTATAAAGTGCAACCTCAAGGCTTTGAGGCATACCATAAAGAGACCCTTGTATGTAGATGGAAGAAGAACAACTTGGAGGAGAACCTCCAATGCACAGAATAAGTGTGGTGAATATTTTCTATAACAGAGATATTATATGAGAATGATTGCTCAAAAGATCAGGATGATGGATTGTCAATCCATGACAAAGATCTCATGATGACAGAAGAAGTGCCACATGGATATGTTCCAGTTTGACCCTTGCCATGATGTTGTGAGCTAGCAGGAACCAAAGAGGAATCCAACAATGATATACTTTATTGATCAAAGCTATATGAAGCCTTCAGAGAAAACCAATGTTCTAGACTGAAGTACATTTGAGATCAAGCATTACATTCTCTGTGATGAAATCCAGAAAGGAGAAAGTGGCTCTCCAATATATATATCCACAGATGAGTAGATAAGTAGACATTTTGGTAAAGGTTCTGTCCAAGATGAAAGAGTTTGCGTACCCAAGCTAGAGCTCATGGAGACAACTTCCTTATTGAAAAAGGAAGAGATGAATCCCAGGTTGGGAGGGAGCATTGATGTTTTATTGATTGACGGAAAGTCATTTTTCAGTTTAAAAAATGGTTCAGGACGAGTAGTTCCTTTCCAGTTTAGAAAGTGGTTTGATATTTCTGGTGGACATGCATTTTCCAGTTCGAAAAATGGTCGAGATCGAATGGTCATTTTTGTAATGAAAATGGTTCGATGGATTGTTGATGTACCATATACAGTGATTTCCCATTGTGCTTAACATGGGGAATGGTCTAGGGAAGTCTCTCTTGTTGAGGGTTACTCAAGAAGACTGGCCCGTCTCGTCGGACAATGATTTCCCATTGTGGTTAACATGGGGAATGGTCCATTTTGAAGGATGGTGCAGGACAGTCATTTCCTTAGGAAATGGTCTGTACAGTCATTCCTTAGGGAAAATTCATTCTCTCCAAGTTGCACTTTTTTTGGTGCCGGAGGAATGGCCTAGCATGGGGAATGGCCCAGGTTCAACAATTAGGGGCAACCATTCCTTAGGGCAGACTCATTCTCTGTAGGCTACACTTTGTCTAGTGTAGGAGGAATGGCCCAAGGTGGGGAATGGTCCAGGCTCAAAAATTAGGACAATTATTCTTCCTTGCTTGAGAAGAATAGCCCAGATAGCTCATCATTGATGTTTGAACTTCTAAGGGAAGATGCTCTTCCAAGATCTCACAAGATGTGAGTGGAAGAATGGCCAAGATGATTCAATTTATATCATAACATTATTTTTGTGCAGGTTGATATTAGATGATTGTTATGAAGATTGTATGTCTCTAGACAGTAGATGTACACTATTGTGGTGGATGTGTTCCACTGTTTGTGACTATAAGTCACTGATCAAGTACCTATGTACTACTTGGTGTGGTAGTGTACCACTGGATTGTAGTTGTGTACTACTATGGATAGACACAATTGTCTTTTATTGA
>JASDQU010371155.1:106777-120750 GCA_032191745.1 Picea mariana | reverse complement strand
TTCATTTGCAGTCATCTTTTTGATGCTGTCATTAGCAATGTTTTCTACATGGATGATAGTGGCTTCAGTAAGATGTAACAGGGTTCAAATGGCTAACAATATACTGTCAGTTGTCATGATTGTGTTACAGTTGATCTTGATGAGACATGTGCACAGGACAAAGTTCAAAGACAGAGCGCAAGCCGGGTGGCCTATCCCGAGCTTGTTGACTGGTCAGTAACCTTTTGGGGACCAAAAGGTCTTATTGTGGGGAGGCGTGATCCGAAATCGGATCCAGAAGCCTGACAGGGCTTGAAAAATGCTCAAAAGTGAAAGTACTCGGAATGCGACGAAACCTATTCCATTGCATCTGTCTCGTCTTCCTGATTCCGGTGGTATATTTACTTTGTCAAACGAGCTCTGTATGGAGAAGATATCGCATTCTGTCCGAAAAGTCAAACAGGCAAAATAAAATAAAAAATTTGCTGACTGTGCAGTCTGTACAGTCCGTACGGACGCTGACGTGGCATGTACGTACGCTGATGTGGCAGGTCCATATAGGTGACATGGCAGGCCCAAAAGGCGACACGTGGCAGCACTAGGAGGTGACAAGTGTCAGGCAGATTTGGGCGTACAAGCATACGGCTGGACCTATCTCGAGGTGACATGTGTCACCACTGTAAGGGTGACACGTGGCACGGGATGACGTCAGCAGCTTACGTGTCAGATGATAGGTCAGTATCACAGTGACGCGTGGTAGGTGACATGGATGAATCGGCAAGCGACATGTGTCGGTTTGGTGTTGGTTGGTTGGGTGCCACGTGGCTCAGTCAAGGGCTGCCACGTGGCACCTTGTGATTGGTTTGTTGGTTCATATGTAAAAGTTTTTGGCGTGGCTGGGATTTGAACCCACGACCTCCCGTGGGTACTATGGACTGGCAGGGTTGGGCTAACCACTCGTCCGACCGGTAGTTCTTATCACGTAAACGGTGGAAATATTATTTAAGGTGGTATGAAGTTTGGTTCGGCGGGAAAAGGGCCGGGGCCTAAGCCCTAGCCCTCGACATATACGTGACCATACCACGGGATCGGAAGCGCGGGAGTTGGTACCACCGTTTGGGCGTTCGTTACAACAGTTAAGCCCGTGGTTATATAACTACAACGCGCCAACCGCCAAGTGACCGGGTGTCAACGCAGGAGAGGGGCCAGCGCTTAGCCCTTTGGGCTAGCGCTTGGCCCTATGAAGCCATGTGACCGTTCCAGGGGGGTGCACGCCGTACGAAGGGGGTTAGTGCCTGAATTAACTATATTATAGTTTAAAGTGGGTTTTTTAACTACTTTTTGAGTTTTAATTGTAATTAAGGCCATTTTTAATGATTTTTGGGAGTTATTAGGTAGTTTTGGAGCCTAACTTCTTGGAGGAAGTTGGAGATGAGCAACCAACTTCCAAGCTATATAACCCAGGCCTGTTTGAGGCCATGGGGACAGAATTTGGGGGCATTCAGAGCAGAGTTATGCTGAGGAGAAGCCAAGCCAAAGCCATTTTGAGGCAGAGAAGCTTTTGAGGAGGAGACGCTGTCGGATCATTTCTGGGAGCTCCGGATGTCTGTTTTGCGTGCCATTTTCTTTGCATGGTTTTAGAGATCTGGGTGAACATGACCAGATTAGTATTGTATCCATTTGGCATTGCAGTGATGTACTTTGGATCATTTGAACAGAAGTAAAGAAGCCTCCCCCACAGAGAAAAAGGCCCGGAGACGTAGGCAAAGTTGTGCTGAATTCCGTTATCAATCTGCGTGTTATGGTTTGTTGTCTATTATTCATTTCAGATCTGCATATGTGTATATGGATGTCATAATTCCTCTTCTTTCCTCATTCTTCACTAAGTTTTCTCAAATGGTTAATTAACGCATGCAAAATTAAAACTCAACCATAAGTCATTAAAAGATCCTACGGATCACCTGCATTGATGAAGTGGATTCGTTTGGAATAATCTGGAGTATGAAAAGTTATTTCCTTATCATAATTGATACATGTTTTATGCTTATTATTCTTGATTTCTTCCCAAGGTCTGATGATTTCCTTGGAAAGAGAGGGTTGTTATGAACAAGGACTATTTCAAAATACTTCAACAACTAATGATTTTTTAGATCCTTGATTTCATCATTCAATAGTTGGGATTGAGATTGAAGAATTTGTTGAAATACTCAGGGGGGGGATTGAATCATAATGAGCACTTTATACCAGTTTTGACCACAATATATAAACAACAACTTTATCAACAATATTTAGTAGTTTATCATCAATGTATCATCTATTATTACATTCAATATATCATGAGAATATAATCATAAGAAACATCACATCAAATACACGGTACATCAATATTTATGTGGAAACCCAAATGGGAGAAAACAATATAATTCTTTCTTATATATATCAAGAATTTATTCATAGGAAGAACCAACTTCCAAGTTCTCCAGCTACAACTGGAAGGAGGATACAACTCCCTATTCTCAAGATCTAACCTAAAAGAAGCTACAAATCCCTTAGTTTTATAGCACCAACCAGAAGGAGGCTACAACCCCCTTTCATTGCCCCATCCTGCTACCCTAAAATGTAAGTGTAGACCAATTATCACTACCACAATCACTATCTCTATCACATCAACTTGTCAATGTATCCAACCTGTCACATCAACCTGTCTAATTTGTCATTGCCACATATACTTAACTAGATCCTCTCACATGGATCATATACCAAGGAAAATTCTCAACTAGATGTCCAACATCACCAACACATGGCTCTACCAAGCATGTACTGAGCCATCAACCTGTACCACAACAAGTGTATAAAACATGCACCAACACCTATATCAAACTTTGCATCAATGATGCACCACAACTGTACCAAATTGTGCATCAACCATGCACCAACAAATGTACCAAATCGTGCATCATCCATGCACATCAACACCATACATAGTATCAATCATGAACCATACCATGTACATCAACAATGTGCACCAACATTTGTACCATAGCATGTGCCAATCATGCACACCAACCATAAAAAGTGTCTCTACCATATACCATATCATGCCATATGCCATATACCAATATAACCAAGATATGAACCAACAATATACCTTATCAAATATACCTCAACCAACATGTACAATACATCCAAGATGTGCCTTAAGTCATATACCAAAGCTCACAAACACATACCTCAAACATGCTCCTCAATATCACCAAAATGAAACCTTATACATGTACTACCAATCTCATCAACCAATTATATTTGATCACATAGATCTCATACCCAGTATCACAAGTGTATAACTCAAACCATGTACCTATCATCAAAAGTATATTTCTCTAATAATGTGCCATATTACATGTACTAACATTCGTTTCTCTAATCTGTGCCATACATGTATTTCTTTTGTCCTCCACCCATTTGTTTCATCAATCGTCACATTGATGTTTTCCATTATTTTGTTGAGTCTTAGATTGAAGAATTTTTATGATTTTCTTTTGCTTGAGTACCCAACCAATATGCCTTTATCAACTCGAGAGTCAAAATTTTCAATACTACCATCTTCTCTTTTGATATAACATTTTCTTCTGAACACTTTGAAATGCTTCACATTTGTTGGTCTTCCTTTCCATAGCTCATAGGGAGTTTTATCGTTGTTATTTCTGAGCATTCCTCTGTTCTAAATATGAACCATTGTATGTAATTTCTGTACCCAAAAGACGTCCTTCAAATTGAAATCTTTCAACATAAGTCTAACTTTAACTTGCATCACTTGCAAACAAGTTAGCACTGATTGAAGAGTTTATTTGCTGATTATGATTGTAACACCCTTGTTTCCCCCAAATTGTAATTAATCATTAATTAGGATTACCATGTTGTGGCATGGGAACAATGTAAATGTATTATTGTTTGAATTTCCAATAACTGACTGTGGGGGTGAAGCCTTGAAAGTACTAGCCATGATATCACTAGAGGAAAGAATGTGAAAACTATAAGAGATCAGTTGATAAGAAAAGGACTGGTGGTTGAATCATCAACTACCCCATGAATGGAAGCATGCTCTATCTACAGAAGGTCAGCCCAAAGTAACACAGGGTCCTGCAGACCCAGACTGTCATAGGTTTCCTCTTGACAGAAGGAACAAGATAGGAGGGATGTGCATGCAAGGCACGCCAGAGAATAAAAAGAAGAGTGGAGAATGCGAGGAAATCGCTAGCAGAGAACGAGTTGAAGGCCATGAGCTTGATGCCGAGGAAGCATATGATAAACCTCGTCGAGTTCGTAACAGAGAGAAATATCTGAGAGTATGTAGAGAACGAGACCTGAGAAAAAGACTGTGAGCTTGATGCTGAGGAAGCACCTGATAAACCTCGTGAAAGATGTGAAAGATAAAGGATCGTTGAGAATTGGCATAAATTCCTTGGTGATATCATGGCTTGGCATGGGGGTGGCTAGAGCACTAAGAATGAATGCCTTTGAGCCTATGGTTGGGTGGAAAGGAAAACACCCACATTCAATTAGTTGGCTACAACTTGTAATAGATAAGTAATCTCATATCCTGTGTATTTAAGCGATAACTATGAATTAAAGTTGGATATCCTATGAATGTTGCAGGGATGTGCATGTTTTCTCAATGGTTATACTATATCCCTTTAATTCTTCCTAATTGTGTATTTAAGAAAATAAGGAATTCTCTGGCTTGTACACGTAAATTTCTGAGCCCCGTGGTGGCTCAAGTTAAAATAAATGAACTCTGAATTTGTTGACCTTGGGCATAGCCTCACGTGTGCATGTCGACACTCCCATTCATTCTGAAGGAAGGAGTCTGTTAAGCTAAAGAGAGGTAGTGCATGTATGCACAGAGTCTCTGCGAGGCGAGCAGAGACTGGGAACCCCCTTAAGTTCTAGAGTTGATAAATGAGTGCAAGGGGTTTCAGATGATTTCTCTAAGTGTTAAGTTCAGGAGAAATAGCTCAAAATACCTAAGTACTTAAGGAGATGACAAAGCTCAGGAAGGATAACAAGATTCAAGCCCCGAAATGAGACATCCTTTCCTTTGGAAGAAGAATGGATGAGAATAGTTCAAGAGGAGCCAAAGTTATTCACGCTCGTCGGATCTGGAGAAGGAACAAAAACGTTAACCCTTAGAGCGCTTTGGACGTCGCAGGTCCGACGAATTGAGCATATTCTTTGCACAGGAGGTGAATCCCTCGAAGTCTCAAAGTCCTGAACTTAATATGGGTCGTAGATATGAGGATTCCTTAGAACTATCTCGACTGTCGGATCTACGATATAGTCAACCCAACATTTACCACTTCAGGAGGACAGAGTTTTGGTAACACCAAAACCCCCGAAGTCCTGAAGTCCCGAAGTTAATGTGGACCGTGGATCTAAGGATCCTTCGGGATCCCTCACGACCATTCGATCGTGAGGATGGATGTATTATGTCGAGATCATGTGGGGGCCCATGTGTCGAGTGACGAGGTTGTCAGGTGTCCCTCTCGGAGTGGCACACACTGGGACCCAAGGGACCCTTGAACAAAAGTTACGAGCCATAGATCTCTGGGGTCACATAGACACCCTTCAGACCATCAGATTGAGGCTATGGTTATCCCTACATTGACCGACTCTGTGAGAAAAGAGGATTTTGCATCGCAAAACTCCCGAAGAGCCGGGACCTGAAGCATATCTGAGTTGTACAAGCCAAAGGGAAAGGTGTCATCAGATCCTACACTCTGGAGAGAAGTCACTCTGGGACTCTGAGAGTATGCAGAGAACGTGACCTGAGTAGAAGGCTGGGAGCTTGATGCTGAGGAAGCACCTGATAAACCTCGCGAAAGATGTGAAAGATAATGGATCATTGAGAATTGGCATAAATTCCTTGGTGATATCATGGCTTGGCACGGGGGTGGCCAGAGAACTAATAATGAATGCCTCTGAGCCTATGGTTGGGTGGAAAGGAAAACACCCACAGTAAGTTAGTTGGCTACAACTAGTAATAGATAAGTAATCTCATATCCTGTGTATTTAAGCGGTAACTGTGAATTAAAGTTGGATATCCTATGAATGTTGTAGGGATGTGCATGTTTGTTGAATGGTTATACTAAATCCCTTTAATTCTTCCTAATTGTGTATTTAAGAAAATAAGGAATTGTCTGGCTTGTACACGTAAATGATTGAGCCCCATGGTGGCTCAAGTTAAAATAAATGAACTGTGAATTTGTTGACCTTGGGCATAGCCTCACGTTTGCATGTCGACACTCCCATTCGTTCTGAAGGAAGGAGTTTGTTAAGCTTAAGAGAGGTAGTGCATGTATTCACAGAGTCTTTGTGAGGCAGGAAGAGACTGGGAACCTCCTTAAGTTCTATAGTTGATAAATGAGCGCAAGAGGTGAGAAAAAGATTTCTCTAAGTGTTAAGTTCATGAGAAATAGTGCAAAATACCTAAGTACTTAAGGAGTTGAAAAAGCTCAGGAAGGATAGTGAGATTCAATTCTCAAAAGGAGACATCCTTTCGTTTGGAAGATGAATGGATGAGATTAGTTCGGGAGGAGCTGAAGTTCTTCATAATCATTGGATCTGGAGAAGGAACGCGTGCGTTAACCCTTAGATCCCTTCGGACTTTGCGGGTCTGGCGAATTGAGCATATTCTCCACATAGAAGATGAATCCACCGAAGTCTCAAAGTCCCAAACTTAATCTAGTTCGTAGATATGAGGATGCCCAAGAACTACCCTGACCGTCAGATCTACGATATAGTCAACCCGACGTTGACCACTTCGGGAGGACAGAGGTTTGGTAACACCAAAATCCCCGAAGTCCTGAAGTCCCAAAGTTAATGTGGATCATGGATCTAAGGATCCTTCGGGATCCCTCATGACCGTTCGATCATGGGGACGCTTGTATTACGTCGAGATCATGTCGGGGCCATGTGTTGAGTGACGATGTTGCCAGGTGGCCCTCTTGGAGTGGCACACACGGGGACCCAAGGGACCCTTGAACGAAATTTACGAGACGTAGATCTCTGGAGTCATGTAGATACCCTCGGACTATCAGATTGAGGCTGTGGTCAGCCCGACACTGACCGACTCCAAGAGAAAAGAGGAGTTTGCATCGCAAAACTCCCGGAGAGCTGGGAGCCGAAGAAGATCTGAGACATCCAAGCCAAAGGGGCAGGTGTCGTCAGATCCTGCACTCTGGGACTCTGAGAGTATGCAGATAACATGATCTGTGCAGAAGGCCATGAGCTTGATGCTGAGGAAGCACCTGATAAACCTCATGGAAGATGTGAAAGAGAAAGGATCGTTGAGAATTGTCATAAATTCCCTGGTCATATCATGGATTTTCACGAGGGTGGATAGAGCGCTAATAATGAATGCCTCTGAGCCTATGGTTGGGTGGAAAGGAAAACACCCACAGACAGTTAGTTGGCTACAACCTGTAATAGATAAGTATTCTCATATCCTGTGTATTTAAGCGGTAACTGTGAATTAAAGTTGGATATCCTATGAATGTTGCAGGGATGTGCATGTTTGCTCAATGGTTATACCATATCCCTTTAATTTTGCCTAATTGTGTATTTAAGAAAATAAGGAATTATCTGGCTTGTACATGTAAATTCCTGAGCCCCATGGTGGCTCAAGTTAAAAAAAATGAACTGTGAATTTGTTGACCTTCTGCATAGCCTCACATGTGCATGCTGACACTCCCAGTCGTTCTGAAGGAAGGAGTCTGTTAAGATCAGGATAGGTAGTGCATGTATGCATAGAGTCTCTGTGAGGAGGGAGAGCCCAAGAACCCTCGTAAGTTCTGGAGTTGATAAATGAGTGCAAGGGTTGCACAAAAGATTTCTATAAGTATTAAGTTCAGGAGAAATAGCGCAAAATACCTAAGTACTTAAGGAGCTGACAAATCTCAGGAAGGATAGCAAGATTCAAGCCCCAAAAAGAGAGATCCTTTCGTTTGGAAGACGAATGGGTGAGATTAGTTCGGGAGGATCTGAATTTCTTCACGATCGTCGGATCTAGAGAAGGAACGTGTGCATTAACAATTAGAGCCCTTCGGACTTCACGGGTCCGGTGAATTGAGCATATTCACCGCACAGGAGGTGAATCCCCCGAAGTCCTGAAGTCCCGAAATTAATCTGGGTCGTAGATATAAGGATGCCCGAGAACTATCCTGACGGTCGGATCTACGATATAGTTAGCCAGACGTTGACCACTTCGAGAGGAAAGAGGTTTGGTATCACAAAAACCCTTGAAACTAATGGGGATCGTGGATCTAAGGATCATTCGGGATCCCTCATGACCGTTCGATCGTGAGGACACATGTATTACGTCGAGATCATGTGGGGGCCCGTGTGTTAAGTGACGACGTTGCTAGGTGTCCCTCTCAGAGTGGCACACACTGGGACCCAAGGGAGCCTTGAATGAAATTTACGAGCCATAGATCTCTGGGGTCACATAGATACCCTCGGACCGTCAGATTGAGGCTGTGGTCATCTCGATGCTAACCGAATCCAAGAGAAAAGAGGAGTTTGCATCGCAAAACTCCCGAAGAGCTAGGAGCTAAAGCAGATCTGAGTCATCCAAGCCAAAGGGACGTGTGTCGTCAGATCCTGCACTCCGAAGAGAAGTCACTACGGGAGAATAAAAGTGTGAAGGCATGAGGATTTCTGAAGGCCTAAGTCCTGAATTCATCCCAATCGTCTGTTGGAAAGGGACGCGTAGCAGAGGATCTGCCATTTCGGAGAAAAGTGAGTGTGTTGAACAAGAACTCCCAAAGTCCAGAGAGCTGAAGTTCATCTGAGTCATCTGTCAGCTGGGGACATGTGTCAGCAGATCTTCCATTTTGGAAGATAGCCACTTTGGAGGAAAGTGGGCTTGCGTGAGTTGAGAACTCCCGAAGCCCAAACTGTCGAAGTAAATCGAGATTGTCAATCTAAGAGGGACACGCGTTAGCAGATCATGGATTCTGGAAGTGCAGACTTTGGAGGAAAGGAAGTGGAGCGTTGACTAGAAGTCATCCAAAGCTCCAAAGGTAAGGAATCATTCTAGCCGTCCATCCTTGGAACATGTGGAGACTGGAGATTTAATCTGGGGGAAATTCACTCTGAAGGAATTGAAGAGTAAAGGAATGAGAAATCCCAAAGGTCGGAGCATCGGAGTTCATCATAACCGTCCATTGTAATAGGACGCATGGCTTGAGATATGTTACTTCAGAGGATTAGTACCCTGGAAGAAAGAACGTGGAGGAGAGTTGACTGCAAGTCGCCCAAAGCTGGGCAAAGGACATATATCGACCATTGATCGGGGAAAACACGTGGTGCTCGATATGTAACTCCAGGTACAGAGTACTTCGGAGGAAAGAGGTGTTTGGAGCATTCGAAAATCCCGAACGTCGAAGTCCCGAAGTAAATCTTAGTCGTTGGTTGTGAAAGAAGTGTGGACTGTAGATCTGGTCTGTGTGTGTTCACGAGCTCGGAGTTCGGAAAATTTAGAGTCAAGTGTGTCGAGAACACCTAGAGCTCGAAGCTCTAAAGCGCCCTTTAAGTTGGCGCCTGGGAACAACTTGAGGTTATATGAAGGAAGAGGCCTAGCATGGAAAGCTAGCGCCTATTTTTAAAATCCTTCAAAGGGGCCAGAAAAGAGCTCACGGGTTTGGAAGAACCTGCACTTTGGTGAAAGGGGAACCTAGAGAGAATAAAGGGAAACAAAATTTTGATACCCCACCCCTTAAAAGAGAACCTAGGGTTTGGGTGTGTTATAAATTGGTATCAGAGCATGACAACAACACTTGGCCTGCTTGAGCTCATGCACAAGTCATACAAAAATATTTCTAGAGGACTTTAAGGGGTAACACCCTATCTTACCGCATTCCTAAGAGGCCTAGAAAACCTCTACTGAAGAGAGGAATGAGATCCTTTACTGTTGATAGATGTTTTGGAAATTGGCATTGTATGTTGCTAATGTTCCCAAATAAAGAAGTTGACTTCACTGTGCAATTGTATGTGTTGTTGTACAGTCATAATATTTGGTTACCAAGGCTAAGATGAGCCTATGGAGAATATTACTTCCAAACATAAATCATGTGCATAAGTTCCTTGAGTAGAAGGATGCAGATTTAAAATACAGTTGGGATTTTAACCAATGAGATTGAATCATGCTAAGTTTATGACAAAGGAAGCCTATCATTTCTTTGAGAAATGATAGTCGATCCTACAGGATTGGGATTATGTTGATGGACACTAATAGCAAGACTTGGATGTGAACGGATGTAAAGGATCCGTAGTAGTAATAATTACTTCTTTAATGAAGGGTTAAACCTTTTATATGTGTATAATCCCTCACGATTAGAGGAATGAGTATGGTGACCATTCCCTGAAAAGGGAGAGCATGCACAACTCTCGAGTTTCAAAGTGGACTGAGAAATGAATTTTGTTTCTGGGTACAAGAATTGATGGACAAGGTTTTTCTAATCAACCTAATAAACAGAGCTGTAGAAATATAGAGTGATTGAGTGAGAAATCACAACATCCTCCCTTGCTTGGTGGATAGGAAACTAATCTGCCAGAGTTCTTGTGGGAGGAGAAGAGTGGCCTCCGTCCCTGAGTGCTGAACAGAAGGAAGAATTCTAGGTGTAATGGTCAACATAGATCTTGACCTAAATATACTCTGGATTTCTGAACTAGGATACTTAGTAAGTAACATGATTCGAAACTGCATTTGGGCTTTAAGGGAATAGTCCAAATTGTATTAGACATTAAATTGTTAAAATTAAGATAAAATGGTTGACTAAATGTTGATCCTGAATGTGGTAAAGGAAGTGTTGGGGCACTTCTAGAAGCCCAACGGGTCATATTGACATCTAGTGGTGGATGGTAGCCATATAGATATAGTTGGAAGTTAAATTGGTTGATTCTATTACCTTGGGCATGGTTATAATTTCCCAGATTGTATTTATAAGTTGGGTAATGTTCCATGGAGGTTGAGGCAAGAGTTTTTTCTTGCTAGTTGTTATCGTATAGAAAGGGAACATAGTTATGACTATGTCTGATTCAACTTCCATGTGGATGTCATGTGAATGACTGCAAGCTCACAATTGAGAGGGAAGCTCAGTGTTGTGTGTCCCTATGAGGCTTGTCATAAGGATGGCAACAATATCCTTGGAGGAGGATCTGGAAGTCTAATAGGTCAATGTGTAAATGATGCACATGCATGATGTAAAGATATATGTATACTAAAGGCACAGTATGGTTGCCTTGATGAGTGATATGTAAGGAAATAATTGCACTTTCCAAGATTAAATGAATACCATAGATGCATGGTTGACTCCATTTTAAAGAGTCATGAAAGTTCTGTTTTGAATGATAGCTTAAGAGGAATGGGCTCCATTCCCTCAAGAAAGACTAGTATAAATAAATGAAAGAGTAAATGAGCAAGGATGGTCTATTGTCAGGATAAGAGGCAAATGATTATGCCTTGAGAATCACATGAGAATKATTTTGAACAATCATGACTTGACTAATTTTAAAGTAGAGATGTATGTAGGCTGTGAAATATACCCATGGCAGCTACACACAGACTTTTAATTATGCATATGGTTAAGTGCATCATGGATGTAAGTTAACAAAACCAAAATATGTATGGATACATAATTTGGGTGCATGACAAAGATGCATGTTTATATTTCTTATGGAATATTTGGTAAACAACTAAAGCTAACTCAAGGTTGAGGCCATCACAGATAGTGATGGACATGCAATAAGGAAGTTGCATGCTGAGGGAGTTCCCTGTGGAAGAACTGTGTGAAAAATCTATCAGGAGGATGGAGTTACAACCTTAATAACTGTTGAGAATTAAGTAGTGAGCTACAAGCTTATATATATATATATATATATATAAGAATATTGGATTACATTTTGAAAGAATCATGTAATAAATAGAAGACTAACAAATGAATAAATGAGTATGTTTGATTGAATAGGCTTGGTTGAAGCCATGTTAAGAAAAGGCAGTGAGCCCTTTAGAGATAACTCAGCTGGGCCGAAAAGTCCCAGGTGGTGTAGAAAGAATTGGAAGAAGGGGAGAGCCCTCAATTATTTTCTTGCTGAGTATTATGTTTTCTCTGGGATGAGAGAGTTGGTATGTGGATGAAAGTAAATGTTTTGGCACCATGGTGATGATGGTCGTATTGTTGTAGAAACAATTGAGATTTGTTTGTGTTGCACTCATGAAAACATTAAGGATAATGTGATGAAGTGCATAAAGATGTGCTAGGACATGTCTGAAAATGTTTTATTGTCTTAACATCATGCAAATTTTTTTTTGAAAGGTAGTTGCATGCCACAGATACCCAAGTAGAGTATGATTCAGGAAAAAAACCATGATCGAATCCGGTTAATCAAGAACCTGACAGATGAGATGAATGGGAATTGTTCATCGGAGGGAAGACCGATCGCAGCCATCAAATCGACTTCAATATCCACTGGAGTTAACGGATCAAACACTAGTCATTCGATTATATCGACAGTCAGGGATCATTGTGGGATGCAAAGGAGAAATTAACAGACGTACTAGTTCATGACCCTCCATCAACCCGCACCATTGATCTTGTTGGGGTGGATGATCAACGACCACGATTAAAAGAGTCGAGCGAGCACTTTTGAGATTGCGGAGATTGAAATCTCCGATAAAGAGCGAGCATATTGGGGTTCCAAAATCGCTGTGAACCACCGATCTGCGAACGATCGGTGGGCGAACCTGCAAGGAACCCACACATTAATGTCACGTAAAACTCATACTATGGTTGAATGTAGCAAATCGAACCTATGTTCTCAATATAAATTCTCTGTCAAACACTTTTGTGTTGGAATTATTATTATCTGGAAATCGTGTGGTTTAAAATTGATCGAGGGGTAAGATCGATGACCCGTGATCATTTTGGAGATTGCATATGCACACGGGTTAATGTCGAGACATGTAATTGTAATTTAAATTCAATATAGCATTGTTTGGATTTTGGGATCCGATCATAGATCGGACAACCCGTATTCATTGCAGAGATCGGGAGGTGAGTTAAACCGTGAGTTAGTTGAGGTTTCACAATCCCTTGCAACCGTTGGATATAGGGGAAGACAGATATACACTATCGATTTGCAGACAAGGTATTTATCCAGGATCATAGTGCATGGACACGGGAGCTGAAAGGATAGAGCCTAAAAAGAATAGAACTGAGGTCATAACTCTCAATTGCATGGAGAGAAAACAAAGTTCCTCTGGGCCAGTCAAGGAAGATAGATTTTAACACTCTGTGTTAGACTGTGGTCGTAGGAACTGGTTCTATGGGAATAAAGGTGCTCATATCTAGCACATTATATGGAATTTCTTCGAGGAAATGCATGTTTGCATGAAGGGAAGACGATGGACCTTCCATTGAGGAAGGAGGATCTTTCAAAAATTTTACTTACATTGTATGGATGTCAAAGGAAAGAAAATTCGGGTGGTCATGAGTGTGGGCACCTTGGTTACTAACGAGGAAACAATGCTTGGGCGCATTCAAGAGAAACTTATAGTTTCATATGTGCCGACCTGGGATCATGACCAACTTGTAGCAGGAAGCACAATCGAGATACAATAATGAACAAGAATGAATACACGATGTGGTGAAGAGCTTGGCTAAGCTCCAACACACCATGGAAGAGTGCTTGTCATAAAGTGTGAAAAACTTGAAATCAATGCAAGGGTGAATTGGTTATGAATGTGGCCATGAATGTTGGCACATTCATTAAAGTAAATTAATACTTGAATTACATTTTGAAAGGTTTGGTAGGATGAAATGATGCATAGGTAAAGGATATTTTTTTTTTCCTCCCATGTTTATATAGATGTGGTGCAACTATTAGAATGAAAAAGTTAAGAAAGGTTGTGATGAAATTTTAAATGTGGTGAGAAT
>JASDQU010371155.1:90022-106677 GCA_032191745.1 Picea mariana | reverse complement strand
TTGATGCTTAGTATGTGCTTTACGTACCATGACTGAAGAATAATTTCCTCTCAGTCTCAACTATAGAGGATAGGGGTTTTGTCATTACTTTTCATAGAGGGAAAGTACTCATAGATCCAAAGAAAGATAGCTCGGACACCACAGTGGTTGTTGGGGTTAGAGAGGGCACTTTATATAGGTTGTAGGGAAAGCATGTTTAGGATTTGGTACATGACAGTGACAACCTATGTGAGCTATGGAATAGGGGGTTGGGACACCCACACTAGAGGGAATTTCCAATTTGAAGGGGGATTTTTACAAGTCTTCTAGAGTTTAGTATTGAGCAACAAGGTGTGTGTAGAGGGTGCACACTTGGCAAGAATGCCAAGGCTTATTTTCCAAGAAACATGAGTAGGTCTAAGGGGATCTTGGATCTTATACATTTATATGTGAGTGCTTCGGTGGCAGAAGAATTAGTGCAGGGAGCATCATAGTATGTGATGTTCATTGATGATTTTTCTAGGAAAATATGGATCTTCTTTATTAAGACCAAGGATGAGGTGTTTAGTCGATTTCACGAGTTCAGGGCTTAGGTGGAGAACCATATAGGTAAGAACATCAAAGTATCGAGGTTGGATAATGGGGGATAGTACACCTCCAATGACTTCAAGGATTTATACAAGGAGGGAGGGATCAAAAGAGAGATGACAGTCTCATACAACCCTCATCAGAATGGGGTTCCACAAAGGAAGAATCGGTCTATCATCAGTTCTTCCAAGGCTATGATACATGACCAAGAGTTTTCTATGTTTCTTTCTGAAGAGGAATGTAACATGAAAGTAGATGTGCAGAACATGAGTCCTCACAGGATATTGGGGGACAAGACTTTGGAGGAGGCATTCTCAGGGGTGAAGCTAGAGATAGTGTTGTTGGTTGTGGAGCCTAATTATCTTCTTGATTTAGAGGTTTTTGTTTTTAGTCGCATTTATACCCCATGAATACTTTACACCCTAAAATATTGTACACCCCTCACGCGGGGGAGTTGTAGGGGGGGCTTTACCCCCCTGCAGGGTCTGGGGGCAAGCGGGCCCCCAACGAGGGTTCAGGGGGAAACATTCCCCAATGGGGGTTCAGGGGCGAAGCCCCTGAAAGAAAAATTACCTTGTAAATGTATATTCTATTTTCATAGTAAATTTGGACCGTTCATTATAAGGTCACAGATCTGACGGTAGAAGTTATGCTAGGGGTTTTTTCCCTAGAAGGAGACCCTCTTTTATGAGGGAAATGTATTGTGGCTATGTATCATTGCAAATATTGTATTCTGAAAGAGAACACTGTGAGAAAAAGAAGAGGAAGTTTCAGCGGGTGTGTTGTAGGTTGTATCCCTTCATTTGTTGGATAATAAAAAGGACAGACCTGGAAATTTCTCTAGTGGATGTAGCCCACACTGGGTGAACCACATATATCTGTGTCTCTATTATATTGTGTATATTTTGTGTTTTATTTTCACATTTGTTTTTATTTTATTGCTCCGTGATCCTGTTTTTCTATCAGATAGAACATTGGACGATCTTTGGGTGTCAAATATACATCCATGTTCCTATGGAGAAGAGGACGAAGTTGGATCCTTCAGGACAAAAGGGTGTATTTTGGGGTATAGCGAGATCTCAAAGGATTACAAGATCTTCATTCTAGCGTAGCGAAAGACAATTGTGAGTGAATATTTTATGTTCAAGGAGAAATTGGCATCTAGGAGATCTAAGGAGTCATCAAAATTGACATAGGATGAGGAACATGCTTTGAAGGATAATAAGTAGTCAACAACTTCCAGTTCAAGGATTCAAACTTCAGGTGGGGAGGAGGATTTATCCCCTTCAAATTCTGTCAGGATACCAAGGTGGCTATTACAGACATTGAGGGATGCTAGTGAGGATCCTAGGAGTACATTCAGAGAGAGAAGGCCTCCAAGGAAGTTTCCAAACTATATGACGCTTATGAGTGGCATCATTGATGTTGAACCTTCTGATTTTGAGGAAACGATAGATCAACAAGTTTGGTGGGGTGCCATTGTAGAGGAGTACATCTCTATTATGAATAATGATGTTTGGTACATAGTGTCGAGACCAGAGGGGAAGTCAAATGTGAGTTCCAATTGACTCTACAATATCAAGCTTTCTTCATATGGTATCATCGATAATTTCAAGGTGAGGTTCATGGAGAGAGGGTTCTCCCAAAAAGAGGGAGTGGAATATGAGGAAACATTTTCTTCAGTCACTAGGTATGCTTCTATTCAATCTATTATTTATATTGCTTCAGCTATGAGGTGGAGGATTCATCAAATAGATGTGAAGAAAAATTTCCTCAATGTGAACATTGAGGAGGAAGTATACATAGATAAATCTTAGGGCTTTCAGGTACATGGGAGTGAGTCTCATGTGTGTAGGATTAAGAAATCCTTATACATACTCAAATAGGCACCTAGGGCATGGTATTCTAGGAATGACAGATACTTGCAAAGTATGGGATTTACCAAGAGTGAGGCGGATCCTAATTTGTATTTCATACTTGTTGGGGCTGATCCACTCATCTTGGTATTGTACATGGATGATTTGTTTCTGGAAGGTGCAAAAGAGCTTATTTCAAGGTCCAATGCATATTTATCTATTGATTTCAAGATGAAGAAAATTCGATTGATGTATTATTTATTGAGGTTATAGGTATGGCAGGTATTGGGAGAGATCTTCCTTGGTCAAGGGAAGTACGCATTAGAGATATTGAAGAGATTCAAGATAGGGTGACTGTAGATCGATGACTACACTTATGGCTAACAATATGAAGAAGTTTATCACTTTAGATTCAAAGTTGGTGGATCCCGAGATATATAGGAAACTGATAGGGTTGTTGATGTATTTGGTCCAGACTAGACCAGAGGTTGAGTATTGTGAACAACTTGAGTCGGTTCATGGTGGTGTTGAGGCAAGTGCATTGGGTATCATTAAAGCATGTGCTTAGGTACTCAAGAGGTACAATGGAGTATAGTTTGAGGTATCTTGGAGGTGATGGAGTGAGGTTGCATGGATAGTCAAACTTGGATTGGGTAGGGAGTGCAGTATACAGAAAGAGAACCTCTAGGTGTTGCTTTAGCTTGGGATCAACAGTGATTACATGGTTCGGTAAGAAGAAAACTTATGTAGAACTCAATTCAGTAGAGTCATAGTACATAGCAGCGAGTATGGCTAGTTGTGAAGCCATTTGGATTTTCAAAATGATTACAAGTTTATTTGATCAGGAGTTGGAGTCTACAATGATATACTACGATAATCAGAATTGTATCAAACTCCTGCAAAATCCAATATTCGATGACAGGTCCAAGCATATAGATATTAGATATCACTTCATTTAAGATAAGATCCATAAGGGAGTAGTGAAGCTTCAATATGTTTCCACGGATGAGCAGGTGGCAGACATTATGACCAAACCCTTGGTTAAATGGAAGTTTGTGTTCTTCAAGGACAAAGTTGGAGTGGTGCAGTATACCTTCCTTGCTAAGAGGTAGTGTTTATTTTTGTAAAATCGGACATGTACTTCTGCACAAGTATAAGTATCTAGACGTGTGGAAGTTGTCCAAAGCCTTCTACCTTGATACTTTACTTTGATTAAAGAAATTATTCAATGAAAGTGTTTTTATTAGAGAGTTTAGTTTTATTTAAAGAAATGATTTAATTAACATTAGTGAATTAAATAATGGCCATTGATCTCAAGTGAGGTGAGAAGTAATCTCAATCTTCAATCACTTTGGATATTAGGGTTAGGTCATAACTCAATCTTATAAAAGAAAGGAAATGGTGAAGGAGAAGACACTTGATATTATTGATACATAGTAGAGAAGGACTTTTGCTCAGGATGATTGGATCATGAAAAAATGTGATTCAAGGAGATCTTGGATAGGTGGAGAAGGACATCCATCTAGATATCATGTCATGGAGAAGAGAGAACAAATGGAGTTTCAAGTGGGGTTCAACAGATTGATACCATAGAAGTAGGGTCACGTCGTACAAAGTTGTCATACAGTCTGTTGTCGCAAGAGTTGACTCTAGGTTGTAATGGAGCCAAGCCTTAGCACATTTTAAATGAAAAAATAACTTGTAGATTGATCAGTCATATGAGGCTTCTAGAACCAAGTTTGAAACATGCCTTTCACTCATTTATAGATCAGAAAAAAAGAGGCATGACCTCGTTTGCCTAATTGATTTAATAAAGAAAATGGATAGAGGATAGGAGATGAAAAGGACTGAAACAAAGAGTTAGGTATCTAATTTTGATAAGTCTAATATTTATTTCAATGGAGGAATGACAAATAACTTTGAAAGACAAACATGCATATATATAACTTGTAAATTAGGCATAAATAGTCAAGCTACATGTCTTGTTTAGCTCACAGCATAAACAAAGGAAAAATTGAACCTAACAAGCTGCCTAATAAATGACTATAGTAGAGGTATTACTGAATTAGAGCCATTACAAGCTAAATATGTAAAATAAGGAAGAAATAATGAATTTAAACCTGAGAAAACAATACAGGAAAAACAAAATTACACAGTGACGAGGTGTAGAATCTCTTGGCATTATGTTCCATATTTGATGAAAAAGGAATGCATTACAAAACCAACCTCCAAAAGGATCTCAGGTTGTTCCCCCCCTTTTGAATGTTACAAATATGCCTCATATAGGTATTGAGGTCGAAATCCTCCCTAGGAGGTCGAATTTCCTCCCAAAAGATAACAACAGTTACAATCAATTCTTGAAACTTTCTGCCATAGAAAATGGGCCAAACTGTTGAAAACTGGGGTTGTGGTTATGGTCTTGTATATATCGAATAGAGACAGTTGTGTATAAAATGAGAGAGGATTTTGTTCATATTTTTATTCTGAGCAAAAACCTCTCTCAGTTCCCTGATATTCGTTTTCATTTTCCCCAAATCTGCATTTTACAAACATGTGTCAAAACAGGAAACTATGAGATCTGAAAATTAAGGCTCGGAGATGGATTCGATTCTCCCAATCTGTGACACCTGTAGGAAAATTGAGAGAGGCTATTTATATCTGATGTTTTAGGCACAAAATCCTCCGACCGTTTCACAAAATGATCCTCCAGTGGCTCAGAATCATCATTTGAAAATGATGGCTCAACATAGTAAAAAAATGCCACATTTCTGAAAACAAAACTCATATTGCGGGGGACTTTTGGCTGCCTTCCCAAGATACAAATGAAATTATAAATACACCACTGGAAATATTAGGATCTGTAGATGTCGATCGACTATTCTAACGTGGAAAATGTCCTCTCCAAGGCTGAGAAAAATGGTTTTTTCCTAAGGCCGTTTTTGCGTGAGGTTGGAATCCCGATTTCGGGCCTTTGGGTTTCGGAAAAACGGGGCAGTGGTTAAAATATCTACGTAGGCCAAATCCCCGACATCCAAAACCCCTAAATGGTGACATGGAATTGATGTAAAACCCTTCTAGTGATTTTCTTTCCGCGTATTGCGTTCTTTTCGTGCTTCCTCGTGAGCTCTTCCTCTATGTGGCTTAATGCGTGATGCTTGAACACTTGGTCTCGATCGACTGGTATTATATCGAAGATTTTTGGCCTTGGTACACCCATGGGTTCTCTCCTTGGATTTTTGTGTGAGTTGGATTGTGACTGTTACACTATTGTGACATTTCAGATCATGAGAATGGGGCGCAATCAGTGTTATGATTCAATTAAAAGAAACGTTAAACCAACCACAACGACTGAACATAAGTAAACAACCCATTATTTGGAGCTTATATCGGCATTATTTGACATGAAGATGACACGTAGAAAACATTCAGTGATGTGCATGACAGGCAGATGGCCATTTTTTCCCACTTTCACTTTCGGTAGCTAAGGGCGTATGAAATCTGAGATTTAAGCTACCGAAAGCCAAAATTTTAATATTTGTTACAACATAGGCTCCATCTAGGGATGGTTCTTTCCTGAAAAGTGCCAAGAACAGTAGACCACGTGCCTTCATCCATTGGACGACCTGAAATCAACCTTATCAAACTTTGAACTCTGTCATTTAACTTGCGCCTTTCCGAAACAAAAAACCGCTTATGCATTCATTGGGCTATAGAGTCATAATGCATTAAAATAAAACCATACTGGATTCCAAACTAAACTGGAAACATACTGAAAACCACTATTGTACTCTAATGCTCAAAGTCAAGCTTATTTATATACATCACCTACTCTAACTGATATCACTATTTTTTCAAGTATAGGAAAACTTCCAAATCAACCAAGCGAGTATCCGACTAACAAACTTAATTATGCTTCCATATTTGAGCAAAAAAATGACAGGAGCAACTACAAATTTCAAAACATGCTCTAGGAGCAGGTACTTATAGTTTTGAAATTCAGACTTCAATAAGTTGGAAATAAAAAATCCAGTCCCCCATTTTGACCCCATATAAACTGCTACTGGATCATAGAAGGGAAGATATATACCACTTTCACAATTAATCCATACTTCCTCCTATTGGGCAAGCTGTCTGAAATGTTTTTGCGCACTTTGTCCGCTACTGATTTTTTCTTCCACTGGTTCAAAAATGTCGCATTGAAACTTACTAGTCTATTGCTCAATAGTTGCTAAACAGGGAGGAGAGATCAATTGTTTTAGTAACCCCTGCTTATGTCCTTCATCTGTTGTCCAAAGATATTCTTGGTAGCTGTCATACATAGTCTGATCTCTTTCATGATGCTGCTGATTTCTTTCTTGTTGAACCAAAGTTTCTTGATACTCATCATCTTCAGAAACACTTTCATCACATTCATCAAACAAAGGAGGACTGTCTTAAATTTTGTGTGTGATGAAAAAGAAATCTTCTCTTCTTGTTCTTCTGGATATTCATCATAAACAGCTTCAAAAGATAAATTAGGAGTGTCATTAGTCAGACAAATGCTCGGAATATCAACTGTGAAGCTATCTATCTCAGATCCACACTCCTCCAAATCATAGTCTAAAGCATCTTCAAACAACAAACATTCTTCAGGTTATTAAACATGACAACCCTATCTTCTTCATGAAACAAAACAGTGTCTACAAGATGATCCTTTGGTAGGAAATCATCATCATAAATTGGTTTACTAACTTCCTCTAAAGTTCCATGGCTGCCATCATTTAAACTTAGATTTTCATTTTTAGCAATAGAAGAAGTTTCACTCACATGTTCAGGACTGTGTGAATGCTGCAAATTTGCGTAAGCAAGGGCTGTAACATAACTGTTCAGGAGCAGATCTATCTCTTCTTCTGTTAAAGGAAGACATGTTCTGTGTAATTTCTGGATCAAGCAACTATTGTTTGCTTTCTCTTCTGCAGGTTGACCATGATGTTGAATATCTTTTTCTTGAATATGATCACAAGAGATATCATATCCTGTTTCTTTATTAGCCAACTCTTCATCATGCTGGTCATCTTCATCCACTTGAGAAATTTTTGTTGTTTCTTCCTCCTCTTCAAGAGGATTTGTATGATCTTTTTGTGTTATGAATTCTATATTACAACAATCTTCAAAAAGGATTTCAGCTGAATATATCCTCTTACAATGTTGATGAAAAAGTGTGTGAAAATATTTCAATGAAGGAATACTGGAATGGGGTAAAGATTTGTACCAGAGCCTAACATCTATTTCCAATGAAAACATACACAACTTCACGAGGACATCTTCATGATGTACATTTAATTCATCCACGAGCTTGTGGAATTCAAGCAAGTGTTGAGCAAGATTATCGTCCACATATCCTCCAAATTTAGGAAGGACATCTTCCCAAATTTTAATGTCTGGAACAGTGTTTGGAAAATCATAAAAATTTGTAAAGTCCAGAGGAGAAAACCTTGCAACAATTCGAGCAGCGAACAAATTCGACATTTTGAGACCAGTGGAGTCGCCAGTGAAACATATAGAGTCTTTGAACCAAGGAGTCACCAGGTGAATGATCATAGCCAATTGAATGCCTATCCCTTATTCACCATCAAGGAATAGCTCTAAACTTTTTTCATATCCCATGGAAGATAGCTTCGTTCCTCCGTCTCCGACAATGGCGCTAGAAAATGTTGTCGCAAGAGTTGACTCTACGCTGTAATGAATCCAAGATTTAGCAAATTTTAAATGAAAAAATAACTTGTAGATTGATCATTCATATGAGGCTTCTAGAACCAGGTCTGAAATAGGCCTTTCACTCATTTATAGATAAAAAACAAAGAGGCATGACCTCGTTTGCCTAATTGATTTAATAAAGAAGATGGATAGAGGATAGGAGATGAAAAGGACTGAAACAAAGAGTTAGGTATCTAATTATGATAAGTCAAATATTTATTTCAATGGAGGAATGACAAATAACTTCGAAAGATAAACATGCATATATATAACTTGTAAATTAGGCAGAAAAAGTCGAGCTAAAGGTCTTGTTTAGCTCACAACATAAACAGAGGAAAAACTGAACCTAACAGGCTGCCCAGTAAATGACTATAGCAGAGGTATTACTGAATTAGAGCCATTACAAGTTGAATATGTAAAATAAGGAAGAAATAATGAATGTAAACCTGAGAAAACAATACAAGAAAAACAAAATTACACAGTGACGAGGTGTAGAATCTCTTGGCATTCTGTTCTATATTTGTTGAAAAGGAATGCATTAAAAATCCAGTCTCCAAAAGGCTCTCAGGTTGTTACCCCCCTTCTGAATGTTAGAAATATGCCTCATATAGGTATTGAGGTCGAAATCCTCCCTAGGAGGTCGAATTTCCTCCCCAAAGATAACAACAGTTACAATCAATTCTTGAAACTTTCTACCATTGAAAATGGGCCAAACTGCTGAAAATTGGGGCTGCGGTTATGGTCCTGTATCTCTTGAATTGTGCTAGTTGTGTATACAATGAAAGTGGATTTTTTGAATCTGTTTATTTTGATCAAATACCTCTCTTAGTTCCCTGAGATCCATTTTCATTTTCCCCAAATCTGCAATTTACAAACATGTGTCAAAACAGGAAAATATGAGATCCGAAAATTAGGGCTCGGAGATGGATTCGATTCTCCCAATCTGTGACACCTGTAGGAAAATTGAGAGAGGTTATTTATATATGATGTGTTTGGCACAAAATTTTCCCACCATTTCTCAAAATGATAGTCTAGTCGCTCAGAATCATCATTTGAAAATGATGACTCAGCACAGTGAACAAATGCCACATTTCTGAAAACGAACCTCATCTTGCGGGGGAATTTTGACTACCTTCCCAAGATACAAATGAAATTATAAACACACCACTATAAATATTAGGATCTATAGATATCGATCGACTATTCGAATGTGGAAAATGGCCTCTCCAAGGCTGAGAAAAATGGTTTTTCCCAAGGCAGGTTTTGCGTGAGGCTGGAATCCCGAGTTTGGGCGTTCGAGTTTCGAGAAAACGAGGCAATGGTTAAAACTCTATGTCGGCCAAACCCCCAATGGCCAAAACCCCGAAATGATGAAGTGGCATTGATTTAAAACCATTCTAGCGATTTTCTTGCCGCGTATTGCATTCTGTTCGTGCTTCCTCATGAGCTCTTCCTCTATGTGGCTTAATGTGTGATGATTGAATGCTTGGTCTCGACCGACTGGTGTCATATCGTAGATGTTTGGCCCTGGTACACCCATGGGTTCTCTCCTTGGATTTTTGTGTGAGATGGCTTGTGACTGTTACACTGTTGTGACATTTCAGATCATGAGAATGGGGTGCAATCAATGTTATCATTCAATTAAAATAAACGTTAAACCAACCACAATGACTGAACATAAGTGAACAACCCATTATTTGGAGCTTATATTGGCATTATTTGACATGAATATGACACGTAGAAAACATTCAGTGATGCGCGTGACAGACAGGTGGTCATTTTTTCCCACTTGCACTTTCGGTAGCTAAGGGCGTATGAAATATAAGATTTAAGCTATTGAAAGCCAAAATTTTAATATTTGTTACAATACAGTCTTTGAGTTCATGTATGCAAGTTTCGATGGAGATAGGTGCATATACGTTGATTTTCTTAAGGAAAGACAAGTACATCTCGAGAAACATGAAAATTCAAGGTCATACAATAGATCAAGAGTAGCTAGGGTTTGCAGGTATTGTCTATAGTTTTTGTATTTCTCTATGGGTCATTATCCTAGGTACAAGAGCCCTTGTAAGATTTGAAGTTAATTGAATGATAATTGTAGTTGATGGGAATAATATCTTTGTATATAGTGTTTGAGATTTTGGTTTCCAGTATTTCTTCTGCTATCTTTATTTGAGTTTAGTATTCCGGCAAGTGTTTGTTGTTTTTTGAGATGTTAATTTGATTTACAACAAGGAAATCACTAGATAACAAGATACTTAAGTGTCAGAGTTAGGATTTCAACACAAATTCATACCATTCAGGCATAATCAAGCACATATGATCAAGCATATACAAGCAATCAAATCATATAATTCATGGACAAATCAAATTATTCAAAGGAGAATTTTATGAACTCAACATATTGTGGAGCATTTGAAGTTCAATTGTAACATGGAAATAGTGTTTTTTGTAATATTACTTGATCAAGTTGAATTGTACTTACAATATTTATTTTGGTAAGTTTTAAAATAGAGTTGAATTATTTTAGGTGCATTATCGATTGAACCTGATAGCCACGACTTAATTGAGTCATTGTATTGTATGAGTCATCATTGAATTTCAAATTCAAAATTAACAAGGTTGATTGGTTGAAACTCAGACCATTGTAATAATCATGAGTTGGGGTGGATTTATGGTAGTATCCGACACCCTCAACTTCTTGGAATCCAAATCAAACAAGCATGAAGTGAAATCAAGCGAGTTCAAGAAAGTGAGTTTAAGCAAACAAATTCAAGTGAGCAAGTTGCGGGAGGTCTTTGGTTGTCACTTACCTACATAAGGAGACACCATTCAATTTTTTAAATGGAGCAAAGTATCAAATTGTTAGAGTTACTAAATACTCTAATAATCACACTGAAGACAATACAACCATTGTAACACACCCGACCCCTAGGTTCTCTTTTAAGGGGTGGGGTATCAAAATTGTTTTCCTGTTAACTCTCTCTAGGTTCCCCTTTCACCAAAGTGTAGGTTCTTCCAAAATTGTGGGTTCTTTCCTCGCCCCTTTGAAGGATTTGAACGGTAGGTGTTATCTTTCCATGCTAGGCCCCTTCCTTCATATGACCTCGGGCTATGCCCAAGCACCAACTCAAAAGGTGTTTCAGAGCTTTGGGCGCTGGCTGTTTTGGATGCACCTGATTTCGAATTCTCCGAACTCCAAGCTCGCAAACACACACGAACCAGATCTATGGTCCACACTTCTTTCACAACCAATGACTGAGATTTACTTTGGGACTTCGGCGTTCAAGAGTTTTGAATGCTCCAAACACCTCTTTCCTCTGAAGTGCTCCATACCCAGAGTTACAGATCGAGTGCCACATGTTTTCCCCGATCAATGGTCGATGTCCATTATTTGCCCCACTTCGAGCGACTTGTAGTCAACACTCCTTCGCATTCTTTCTTCCGGGGTACCAGTCCTCCAAAGTAACAAATATCATGCCACACATCCTATTCCAATGAACAGTTCTGATGAACTCCGACGCTTCAGCCTTCGAGATTTATCATGCCTTTACTCTTCAATTCCTCTGGAGTGACTTTCCCCAAGAGTAAATCTCCAGTCTCCACATGTTCCAACAATAGACAACTAGGATTATTCCTTACCTTTGGAGCTTCGGATGACTTCTGGTCAACACTCCACTTCCTTTCCTCCAGAGTTCTCACTTTCGAACTCCATGATCTGCTAATGTATGTTCCTCTCAGATCGATGTTCACGATTTACTTAAGCAGTTTGGGCTTCGGGATTTCTCAACTCCTGCGACCCCACTTTCCTCCTAAGTGGATATCTTTCAAAATGGAAGATCTGCTGACCCCTGTCCTCAGCTGACGGATGGCTCATATGAACTATGACTCTCTGGCCTTAGGGAGTTCTTGTTCAACGCACTCCTATTTCTCCCTAAGTGACTTTTCTTTGAAATGACAGTTCTTCTTCCATGCATCCCTTTCCAACGGACGACTAGGATGACTTCTAAAATCCTCGTGCCTTCACACTTTGATACTCTCAGAGTGACTTCTCTTCAGAGTGTAGGATATGACGACACCTGTCACTTTGGCTTGGATGGCTCAGATCTACTTTGGATCCTGGCTCTTCGGTATTTTTGCGATGCAAACTCCTCTTTTCTCTCAGATTCGGTCAATGTCGGGCTGACCACAACCTCAATCTGATGGTCTGAGGGTATCTATGTGACCCCAGAGATCTACGACTCATAACTTCCATTCAAGGGTCCCTTGGGTCCCAATGTGTGGCACTCCTTGAGGGACACTTGGAAATGATGTCACTCGACACATGGGCCCCCACATGATCTTGACGTAATACACACATCCCCACAATCGAACGATCGTGAGGGATCTCGAAGGATCCTTAGATCCACAGTCCACATTAACTTTGGGACTTCGGGGGTTTTGGTGTTACCAAACCTTTGTCCTCCTGAAGTGGTCAACGTCGGGCTGACTATATCATAGATCTGACGGTCAGGATAGTTATCGCGTATCCTCAGATCTATGGCCCAGATTAAGTTCGGGACTTCGGGACTTTGGGGGATTCACCTCCTGTGTGACGAATATGCTCAATTCTCTGGACCCACGAAGTCCACAGGGCTCTAAGCGTTAATGCATGCATTCCTTCTCTAGATCCGACGATCGTGAAGAAATTTGGATCCTCCCGAACTAATCTCATCCATTCGTCTTCCAAACGAAAGGATCTCTCCTTTTGGGGCTTGAATCTTACTATCCTTCATGATCTTTGTCAGCTCCTTAATTACTTAGGTATTTTGTGTTATTTCTTCCGAACTTAACACTTAGAGAAATATTCTGCACACCCCTTGCACTCATTTATCAACTCTAGAACTTACCGGGGTTCTCGGTCTCTCCCGCCTTGCAAAGACTCTGTGCATACATGCACTACCTCTCCTGATCTTAATAGACTCCTTCCTTCATAACGAATGGGAGTGTTGGCATGCACATGTGAGGCTATGCACAAGGTCAACAAATTCACAGTTCATTTACTTTAACTTGAGCCACCACGGAGCTCAGGAATTTACGTGTACAAGCCAAAGAATTCCTTAGTTTCTTAAATACACAATTAGGAAGAATTAAAGGGATACAGTATTAGGGTGAAATCATGAATATGGGTTACACTTTTGCTTGTTTTATGAGAAAAAAAACTGTATTTTCACAAGTTCTTCAACTTCCGGCATACAAAAGATTTTTTTTTCTATTTAAATTTTCACTTTACAATAAAAACAAAACTTGTGAAGAATTGTGTTAGCTTTCCAATGAATATTTTTCAAAATTTTTTTATCACGATTTGATATGTCAATTCGACAATTGTTTAATAGTATGTTCCTTAAACATGAAAGGAATGATAGTGATTTACTTTTTTCTACAACAATGTATCTATTATTCAACTTATGTTTTTAAGAAACGAAATATACTGCAATAATCTACAGAGACTATATTTTATTATGACTATAATTTTGAATCTAACGGATGAATATTATAATTTCTATAATTTTTTTAAGTTGGCCAAGATGAAAATGTTGCATATTTTAAACACATGTTTTTCTACACCTTGTATCTATCTTAATTTTTACTTAAAACTAAAATCTAAATATACCATTTTGAAAAGAACAGTTTTAGGAATATGAATATATTCTTTTCCAATTTTTTCATTGTATATTTTTAGAGATACCGATATTTCATTTCACCGAATCATAATGTTTGCTGAAAATATTATGTAGTGTTTTTTTTTTTTTTTAATTAAAAAAAATTGGATAAAAATAAAGAAAATGAATACAAATTATAAGAATTGACAGTAGATTCAATTTTGGAAATGCTGGTGTCATTTTTGAAACCAAATTATCAGTATTTGCAGGAGTTTGAAACCTCTGAAGTTCAGGTAAGCTTGGGGTAATTCTCTGGTTCTTGTTTTCAGTCCCAATTTCATGTTTTCGGCTAAAAGACTAAAATCTAACAGAAACCGTCAAAACTGAATGGTTTCCAAGGTTTTCAGCCGAAAGGTTGTTGAGTGAATTTCGTTTGTCAGAAAAAATAAAAGACACGTCGTATCATATTATTTCACATCAAATTCTATAAATAGGCTTTCAACCGAACACATTTAACACAATTCATCGGATGGACAGACATATATAAGCTCGGGGATAGGGATTTCAAAACATTTCTATTACTTATTGCAGTTGTATTCTTTTCTTTATTTATTTCTTCCCTCTGTTCCATAAGCTTAATCAGAGGATCGATGTCAATACATGATGTTTTTCTAGAGCACTTAAACAAAGTTTCAAATTATGTTTTTGGTTTTTGTTGAATAAGGTAATTGATGTTTGTTCAAGTTGTTATTGGAATAACAATTTATATGTTGAAAGATAAATATTAATCATTTTTTCAAGGCGAAGTCTTTGTTAAACATATCTTTTACAGATAACTATAAAATTCATGGGAAACAAAAGTTTGTGCAAGAGAAAATTTGATTGCACTCGAGATGATACTTGCCAAATCGAACAAAGGAAAGAGCTTTATTGGAGAAAGAAACAAGAACGTGCAAATATTGAAGAAAGAAACTATGATAATGTCAATAGAGATTTTTGACAAGAAGAAGTTCAACCAAGTATGCATGCACATATGATGATCGAGCACACGACACACATTGGGACTGTATTAAGAAAGTACATAATTCAAAGTATAGAATTTAAATTTAAAATATTGTAAATAATATAATTGATTATAATTACAATTTGATGTTTTTCAAAAAACATAAACATATTTGTCTCATAATGTCGAAGAAGATGTTGAAACCAAAATTGAAGCAGAAGGCGTTGAAACCGAAATTGAAGCAGAAGACGTTGAAACCGAAATTGAAGCAGAAGACGAATCACCTATAGGTATGTACATAAATTTAGATTAATACAAGATGAACACTCAAGTATATATAATTTAGTGAATTTGTTTTCGGGTTATGTTTTTTAATATAAACTTTAAATTGAAATATGCAAGAGAATCTATCATCATTGATGATGAAATATTAGAAAATGTTGATACTGACAAATTTGGGAAGAAAAAAGCTAAGAATTATATAAGATATCGAACTAAGAATATGTATAATACCCTTTTCAAAGATGAATCAGTAACAGTACAAGCTCAACTTTTACTTTGTCTAATGAAGTCAAGAAAGTTAAAAGAAGCTACATCGTTATTGGGTATTCAAAATTCGACAAATGATACAAAGGTGAAACAAAATGCCTTTAACAATATAACTAGTGTATTAAAACATTTTGGAAAATCTCGAAAAGAAGATGTCCGTGTTGCACGTAGAACGTTACAAACAACAATTGTTTAAGGGAGCAATATAAAAGATCGTTTGACATGACACATGGAAAAAATGATGGGAACGTCAAGAAAAACATTGCACAAACATAGAAAATTTCGATTGCAAATAGATGTAAATGATGAATTGGCTTGTTGGACAGTGATTTCTAGACAACCGTAGAAAGATATACTTGCAGAAAATGGTAAATAATTGGCCCGTAATTGTTGGTTGGAAGAATCTCTTGTTTCACCACATACAAGGGATGTGTTGCGACGAAGAATAGCATGAAAACAATATGAAGAACATTCAAAACATATATTGCCAATGACACAAATAGAGTTGTTCAATAAGTTCAAAGAAGAGCTCAAAGAAGTTAAAATTCCCATCAATACATTTGTGCAACAAAAACCATGGTTTGTTAGACCCATCACTGTCCGTGACACTTGTTGTTGTCATTATCATGTGGAATTTGAGTTTTATTATGACACTTTTCTTGATTTTGGTAAAATTTTATGGCTAGGTTCACCTCCTCCTTCCACATTCCGTGTTTTTATATCTTAAATTATATGTGAAAGAGAAGATGATTTATTTTACAAAAAAAAAATGTGTTGGTGGAAAGAAATGTGATTGTTGTGGAAATACAAGTTTGTTTCATTCAAAGTATCATATTGATATGAATAATCAATCATTTTCTAATATAAGATTCAATTGGAAGAGATATGAATATATGAGCAGAACGGCTCCACATTCTTCAAATGTTATTTCCAAAAGGATTGATTTGAAGGTAGATAAAATCTGCGTGATCGATTTTTTGAAGAAGTTTGAGGAAGAAATCTATAAATACACAAAGCATTCACATAGAGCTCGATGGCAAGATCTACAATTCAAACAATCTCGTGAAGTGTTTCCACCAGGGACAATTTTTTCTGTAGTTGATTTTGCAGAGAATTACACATTCGCTGCACAAAAAGAAATACAGAGCGAATATTATCATTTTGATCAAGTCACGATATTTTTCCACGTTCTATATAGACATTCTCAACGGAGTCTTGATAACATAGAAAGCACCAACGACAATCGACATGTTATTAAAGAATATCACTTTTATATAAGTGATGATTGAGCACACGACACAC
>JASDQU010371154.1:112465-123845 GCA_032191745.1 Picea mariana | reverse complement strand
TATATCCAGTAATATAACATAAATATATCAGAGATGCAACCATAAACACAGAGATACAGTAATACACGATTTCTATTAATGAAAGAAATGTACAGAGACTGTAAAAATAAAGAGTGAAAGACTCGCTAGAATGGTGGCAGCTTATCTCTGAGAAGAGATGTGACAGCTACTCGCATTCGCAAGAAGATGATTACAATGAGGCTCGGAAGGCCTTTTTACAATAGACAGGAATGCCAAAAGTCCTAGACATACAAAAACCTAACCCTAGGAGATGAAGCGTCAAAAGTCATGTGGGCCCCGTTTGGGTAAGTTGGTGCATCAACTTCCTGGGGTCGTAACTTTTGCATACGATCTCTGTTTTAGGCGTGTGATAGATCGTTGGAAAAGTATCGTCGAGGAGATTCATTTTGGGGGCTCAATGATGCCTTCGGCTATCATTGAGAACCTCAATCTCAAAAAAACTTCATTTAGGCCCTCAAAATGGCCCCGGAAGTGAAAACCTGCTAAAAATAGTAAATTGCCAAAATGGCCAGAAAACTGTTTTGAGCCATTTGGAAAAGGTGGGTGGCCCCCGATATCAACCTGGATCATAGGGTCAGTATGTGGGACACATTATTGATGAGTGGGGGGTGCAAGTTCCCAGTTTTCACCTCCAGGACGCCCTACTTTGTCACCTGGGACACCTTTGTGTTCCTTCAAGTGAGCTTGCCAAGATGATTTGGGAGGCGCACTACAGTCGGGTCGCTGGGCATTTCAGGGTCGAAAAAACCATGGTAGTACTGCAAAAGTATGTCTATTGGCCGAACCTTCGACAGGATGTCGGGAAGTACATCAAGTCCTGCACTGCTTACACCATTGCCAAACCAACCATCAAGAAGCAAGGCCTCTATACTCCGCTTCCTACCCCCAGTCAACCTTGGGAATCCATCTCTATGGATTACATGTCAGGCCTTTCTTCCACTAAGCATGGCAAGGACTGTGTTTTTGTGGTCGTCGACCGATTCTCGAAGATGTCCATTATGATGGACTGGAAGAAGAATATCATAGCAAAAGCCACTGCTAAACTCTTATTTGAATGAGTGTGGGGACACTTTGGGATCCCACAGTCTATCATCTCAGATCGAGACAACAGGTTCCTCAGTACATTTTGGTCCAGCCTCTGATCGATGCTGGACACCAAGCTCACCAAGTCCACAACTTTCCATTCGCAAAATGATGGCCAGACAGAGGTCATCAACCAGATGATTGCACACATTTTGTGCATGTACAACTCAAAGCATCCATGCACATGGGATGAGAGCCTCCCCTATGTACAACACAACTTCAACCGGTCTCTCCATAGATCAACCAGCCACAACCCCTTTCAAGTGGGCTCGGGATTCCAACCACCATGTCCCATTGATGTAACCATGTCATTTGCGGCTACTCGGGCAGATTCAACCCATGTCCAGTCTGAGGATGACAAGGCAAACAACTTCATTGAGTGCATTCAACACATCTGCCAACAAGTTCATGACATGTTGGACAGAGCCAATGCTAAGTACAAGCAATGACATGATCAACATTGGGTGCCACACAACTTCCAGGTGGGCGACAAAGTGTGGCTACATTTGCAAAAGGAGCACCTCGCTGGACCCTACCGCAAGATTTTCCCGCTCTGATATGGGCCATAAACCATCACCAAGGCTATAGGGGACAATACCTTTGATCTCGGTATTCCACCATTCCTTGGTCTACACCCATTGTTCAATGTGGATCGCCTTCGGCCCTACTTTCCACCTCTACTAGACACATCCGACATGGCAGAACAAATCACACCAACAGAGTTAAACCCAGATTGCATGGAACAAGCCACAAATGATCGAATTATGGACACACAGATCAAGAACACCTACCAACAAAGGATCGAGCTATATCAAGTTTTCAAGGCAGGCCATCTTCTTCACCAGGGCAAGTGGCTCACCAGGGACCAAGTTCAACAGAAGTTTTCTCATCGCATGGAGGAACTCAATGCAATGGGGACCATTGCTTCCTAAGGGGGGAGGACTGATCCAGCTGGATATTGGTGGCCACCCGCCTATTCCACTTGTACCCACACCATTTTTTCTTTCAGTTTTTCATTTTCCTTAATTGTAGCACAATTTACTATTTTTAGCAGTTCTTCGGGTCCTAAACTTCTGGAGCTGTTTTGAGGCCCTAAACGACATTTTTTGGGCATGAATGCTCCGACAAATAAGAGATTGTTTTGGACTCGATGTTCACTATGAGAAATGTAGTCCTTAGATAGATCTTTCTAACGATGTATCATGTGCATCAAACGAAGATAGTATGCCAAAGTTACGACTCCAGGAAATTGATGTACCAATTTACCCCAACGGGGCCCATATTCTGGCGTTTCATCTCCTAGGGTTAGGTTTTTGGATGTTTAGTGTTTTCCATTGTTGCTCAGTAATATATAGGCCTTTGAGCCTCATTGTAATAGGCAGTTCAGAGGCCAGTAGCCGCCACATCTCTTCTTAGAGATAAGCTACCATCGCCCTAGCTAGTTTTCCATTATGTTTGTAAGCATTTTTCAGTCATTTGTTATTAATGAAATGAACTCTTATTTCCACTGCATCTCTATGTTTATGTGTATTTCTGTATTTCATTGTGTTCCTACATAAATCTGGATCAGTGGCATCAGAGCGGTCTGCTCGTTCTCGATCTTTCTTTGCATGTCCCCAACGAGGTCGAGGTGTAAGGAGTTGGGGCTCGATCTGGTTGAACCTTTAAAGATTAGTCTTGCAAACCCCGAAGATCGCCCATGGGGGAAGAAAAGAAATATGAGGGATCAGGAGATCCTATCAAAATTATTCTCGAGGAGGCCCTTGAGAAACAAAGGAACGCGATGATGGACAACTTTGCCCATATTCTTCAACGGATTGCCACTAGCGGCGCATCGACATCCAAAAACTACTCTGGAGGTGCCACTCCTTTTAAGGTACAAGTAAACTTTGACATTCCCATATTTGAGGGCCAAATAGATGTAGATGCCTTAGATAGATGGTTGAATCGGTTAGAAGGATATTTCTCAGTTCATGAATTTTTCGATCGAGAAAGGATTATTTTCGCACTCCTCAAAGCCGCCCCCCATGTCAAGGAATGGTGGGAAACCTACTTGGAGCAACAGGGCAAGGGCGAACCCTCTCTGTTCTTGAACACACCCACTTGGAATTATTTCTGAGACGCCATCAAGGAACAATATTATCCCGTGGGGAGCTATGAGGACAAATACATACAATGGAGTACGCTACGAAAACAAAGGGACCAAGATGTGCATGAGATGAGGAATCTGTTTCATGCCCTACGCACAAAGTTGGGTATCAAAGATTCAAAGAAACATTTGGTGTTAAAGTACTGCAATTGTCTGCACAGATAAATTCAGGAGGAAATGGAGTTCCTCGACATCTCCTCGCTTGGTGTGGCATACCGATATGCTACCAAGATTGAGAAAAAGTTCGAACAGAAAAAGTGAGACTTTGGGTTTGCGAATCAGAAGCAAGGGAAAGGTACCCCCAAACAACAAAACAAAGGAACAAGCGAAGGCAGGGCATCCCATGATAACCCGCCAAAGCCACAAGCAAAGAACACCATGAAGCCAAAAAAGGACATGGGGAAGTGTTGTGAGTTCCATAAGAGCTCCACTCACAACACAAGTGAGTGTCGGGCCAAGCAGTCACTGGTAGCCGAGTTGAAGAATTTTGAATCAGATGCATGCTCTGACTCTTAATCAGAACCCGACAAGGGGAATGATAGGAGGAAGAATATTAATGATGCGGAGCCCAATGCCACCATTGCCACCACGAAGATCCAAAAGGAGGAACCAGAAGATCCATAGGAGGCGGAGCATCTCTTCCATTCCAAGATGTGGGTAAAGGGTTCCCCATTGCAGTTGATTGTCGACAGCGGGAGCCAGAAGAACCTCATCTCGGTAGAGGTCGTGAAGCGACTGGGCTTGCTGACCACATCACACCCACAACCATACACCATCGGGTGGTTGCACCAAGGATGGGACCCCCGCGTCAGCCAACAATGTCGCCTTCCCTACAACATCAAGCCCTTCATGGATGAGGTATTATGTGACATTGATCCTCTTGATGTTTCTGATGTATTATTAGGCCAACTGTNAACATCAAGCCCTTCATGGATGAGGTATTATGTGACATTGATCCTCTTGATGTTTCTGATGTATTATTAGGCCAACCGTACTTGTGGAAGTGACATGCTGTGTATGAGTCTAGGCCTCGTGCTATTATTATCACCTTGGGAAATAAGTTGTACAAGATACTGGAGATAGCACCACCTACCACCATCTCTTTGGTTGCTGCAAAACAATGCAGTAAGCTCATTTCCAAAACCAGGAAATTTGTTTTCCTGATGATCTTCCCTTAGGGAAAGAGGAAGACTGTGGCGATGACCTCCAGACAAAGCCCCGCTGCATGAAAACAACAGATTGATAAGATTTTGGACGAGTATGAGGACATCTTCACCTCCCTCGTAGGGGTGCCTCTACACTGCCATGTCAAGCACCCCATCGATCTGAGCCCAGGTGCGCCGCTGCCCAATGGACCCATCTATCGATGCTCTGTTATGGAGAATGACGAAATCAAGAGGCAGATTCAGGAGCTGTTGTAGAAAGGTCACATCCAATCGAGTTCATCACCCTGTGGGAGCCCGATCGTGTTGGTGCAGAAGAAGGATGGGACTTGGATAATTTGCATTGACTATCGGGCACTGAACAAGATCACTGTTCGGAATAGGTACCCGATCCTACAGATTAATGACCTTCTAGACCAACTCAAAGGGGCAAAATATTTCAGCAATATCGACTTGAAGTCGGAGTATCACTAGGTACCAATCAAACCATTTGATGTGTGGAAGACTTCCTTCAAATCCAAGGAGGGCCTTTTCAAATGGTTGGTCATGCCATTCGAGTTGACGAGTTCCCCTGCAACCTTCATGAGGCTAATGGATGACATCCTACGCCCATTCACCAACTCATTTGCAGTGGTGTACTTGGATGACATTCTGATCTTCATCCAGACTTGGGAAGAGCACCTCCACCACATCTGATAGGTCCTCTGATGCAGGAGCATCGCCAGCAGCAAGCGAGCGTGGAGGCGGAAGACAGCTGGGATGAGGGCAACACATTTTTTGCACATGTTGAAAATGTTTTGAAGTATTTTGAAAGACTAAGGAAGGAATATTAATGAAATAGTTAAGGAAGGCATACGCACATTTATGAATAAGTGACTGTAAACAGATCTTGAGCAATCTGCTCTCATTTGTCGATGTAAAAGGCATTTATGCCCAGTTAATGAAAGTAGGTAGATTTAAATTCTAGATTAGACAGTTTTAGGAACAAGAGGGAAAACGACTATAGACACCCTCATCTTTGTATCAATGTAAAAATCAGAATTAGATCATTAATCACATTAGCATAGAGAAGCAAAGAGCTGTAGCAGCAGTGTTATAGAGGAGAACCCATGTACATAAGCTTGAATTAATATGTGAAGCTTTGATTTAGATTCATGGTGTTATGATGTTTTCCTTGTATACATGCTGAATGGTATGCTGATAGTTGTTTCATTCTCTTTGTTATGCATTTATTTTGATACTGAGTTGAATGTATGATTTCATATTAAATGTTTGAATTCTGAGAGAAGAAAGAAAATGAGTTTCAATTGTTTCTCTTCCTGAGTGAGAGTTCCTGCAAGGAGTGCAGTGAAACGTCCACAAGGAGTCCGTTGACGAAGGTTCAGAGTTCATCTCTGGAATCTCAGGAGGGATACCGTTGTTCTCATTTCAACAGAAGTGCAAGACAAGCACAGGAGCCATGCAAGGTGTGCACAGGCTGGTCAAAACCTTATAACTTATCAACTAAGGTTGAGAGATTGAAGGACCGTTGTTGCAGAGAAAGTGCACAGAGTCGAGAGTTCAAGTACGCTGAAGTATTTGAAGGATTGGCGCAAAGAGTGCGTGCAAGAGTCTCCTTGAAGACCTGAGTTTGCGAAGAAATCTCAGAAGGGTTAGGGCCTTTGAATCATTCAAGAGAAAGAAAGAAGCTCAAGTCATTGTGCAAAAGTCACACCCTAGAGAAGGATCGTAGAGTCGATTTTGAGCCAGGGGTTCTTGAGGAGGAAACTGAACGGTCGAAATTCTCCGAGGAGAACTCCCAAAATAGCTAGGGCCCTAGGATCCAAGAAAGTTGCGGAGGAAGTTAAGCATTGGACAGATCCACCTTCTAAAGGCAGGATTTAATGTGGACCTTTGATTTCGATCATTGGACCATCGAGATCATTTCAGCATTTTGAGAGTCATAAGTCCGAAGTGTGGATGAAACCTTTGGTTGATCAAATCCCCGAAACGTGAAAAGTGTTTTTGTGTATAAAGGTGGAGAGTGACGAGGTCAGAATTTCGAAACTTTGGAATTCAGGGTTTTGGAGGTCCCGAGGATGAGTGATCAGGACACAACGGGGAGGAAAGCCCGAAATCACAAGTCGCAGTAGGATATTTGTAAGAATTTTGGGAATTGACATTTTGGAATTCCCGTTGATAAAGAGCAGAGTGATCCACATAAGAAGATCCTAAATCATGAAATGCGAAATACCTTTGAAGGAGCGTTTTTACATTTCAGCATTTCGAGATCCAGGATCTTGAGGAGATAGTGATTTGGAATCGAGAGTTTCGAACTCCCGGTATGCGAAACCACACTAGCTGTTAGATCAGGGGAGGATCACAGCCGTTGATCTCCTTGGAGTGAGATAGAAACATTTAGTTACTTCGGGGTATGACATATTAGAAACACTGATGACAAGGAATGAGGAGCAGTAAAGGGAAAATCCCAAAGTTGTGAAGTGCGACAAGACTTAGAGTGGACTTTCAGGATTTCGGTACTTCAGATTTTGGGACTCCGGGAGTTAAGAGGCAGAGTTGCACATCATCACAACTCCTGAAATAATGAAGAGTGGAAAGCCGAAGTCAGTAGTGAGAAGTGTCTAGTGTTTGGTATTTCATGTTTTGGAGGTCGAAGAGGTGAGGCGCTCAACAACAGGATTCACGAACTCGTGAAATCCGGTATCCCGAAAGGAAAAGGGGAAAGTCCCAATATCAGTTGGGTGTTGATCGTGGAGTTCATGCCGGTGCAAAGATCACATGAGCATAACTTAGAAGGACCTGTGACATACACTCAGTTGGGTGTGTGAATAAATTTTCTAAAGAGGAAATTGAAGAGCCAGTTAGGCTCTAAGGGGCCGAAATTGAAAGATCCTGTGCAGACTTCGACCTGAGGGTCTGCGTCAATGTGGTATCAGATCGAGTAAGAGTTCTTTTCTTTCTATAGCATAGAAAAGAGAAAAGAATTGAAGCCATGTCACCGAGAAGGAGAGAGAGGCCAATGCCTGATCCAGCAATGGAAAGGGAAATGTGTGAACTACGTGCTAGGCTTGATGCCATGGAGATAGCACAGAGGCACACAGTCAATGTTGGGGATATCACCGATGCTGAAAGTGAAAATGAAGCTGGAAACGAGGGAGAAGAAGTTGCATTCGAAGATGCAACATATGAACACCTATTCAGGGCTATTGCAAGGATAGGTGCTAGGGAAAAAATGGAGATTCCCATGTATGAGGGGAACCTGGACGTTGAAGAGCTTCTAGACTGGATTAGAGCTCTAGATAAATATTTTGACTATGAGGATGTCGAGGAAGACAAGAAGGTCAAACATGATATTACTAGACTTAAAGGAAAAACAACATTATGGTGGGATAAACTGCAGGTTGACAGACGCTGCAAAGGCAAGCAGAAAATCAAGAGCTGGGATAGAATGGTTGCAAAGATGAAGGCAAAATTCATACCCAAGTATTATCAAATTACTCTGTTTCGGAGAATGCATAATTTGAGACAGAAGTTGAGTTAAGTAAAAGAATACATTGAGGAATTCTACAAGATAAACATCAGAGAAGGTCATCAGGAAAGTGATGATGAAAAGGTTGCCAGGTACATGAATGGTTTGCGATATGAAATTCAAGACGAGATGAGCATGATAACCCTTCGAACTGTAGAGGATGCTTATCAGATGGCTCTGAAAGCTGAAGAGAGGCTGGGTCGGAAGCAAGGTCAGAGAGGCCGAGGCAGAAGTCAAGACAGAGGAAAAACAATTGCCCAAGACAGGAATAAGAAACCTAAAGAAGAGTGGAAGAAACCTCAAACTCAAACTGAGAGAGGTGGAAGCTCACAGAGAGGACAGTATGCTGATAGAAATACTTTTCCTAGAACCAGAGGAAGAGGAAGAGGCAGAGGTGGAGAAATAAAATGCTTTACCTGTGGAAAAAATGGACACAAATCCTATGAATGTCCAGATAGAAAGAAAGAAGGAGGTGAAACTCACATTGTCGAAGCTCAAGGACAAAATGTTGAGGTAGAAGATGTTGAGGGTGGAAGATCCTTGATGATGAGGAAAGTTCTCTGGAAGTCATAGAAAGAGGCAGAGAACCCAGTCCAAAGGAACAATCTATTTTAGATTGCTTGCAAAATGAAAGACAGGGTATGCAAGGTCATCGTGGATAGCAGTAGCACATATAATCTTGTTTCTACAGAGATGGTAGAAAAGATGGAGCTAGAGACTGTCGTATATCCGAGCCCATACAGAGTTTCGTGGCTACAAAAAGGACATCAGGTAAATGTCACTAAACAATGTTTAGTTGAATTTAAAATGGGAGGATATAAGGATGAAATATTGTGTGATGTCATTCCCATGGATGTTTGTCATCTATTGCTGGGTAGACCATGGCAATATCACATGAATGTGATTCATGATGGGAGAAAGAACACATACACCCTAGAGAAGAATGGGAGAACTCACATGTTGCTGTCGATTAAGGATAAATAAATGAAACCAGAAGTGAGCAACACTGTACTTCTCATGAGTGGGAAGGAACTTCTTAAGGAGGTTAACAAGAAGAAAGATACACGATTTATTGTGGTCAGGAAGCCTAGAATTGTTTTAACTAGTACAAGACTGGATGAATTACCAGAGGAAATCCAAAAGTTGCTGGAAGAGTTCACTGATATAGTAGTGGACGAACTATCTCATTCGTTTCCACCTATCGGAAGTATAAGTCATCACATCGATCTTATACCTAGAGCTAGTTTACCAAACAAAGCAGCGTACAAATTGATGCCACAGAAGAATGAAGAAGTCAAGAGACAAGTCCAGGGGTTTAATGGACAAAGGATTGATTAGAGAGAGCTTGAGTCCATGCACTATTCCAACAGTGCTCAACCCAAAGAAGGATGGAGGTTGGAGAATGTGCACAGACTCGAGGGCAATCAATAAGATTACCATCAGATATAGATTTTTATTACCAAGGATGGATGATTTGATGGATTTCTTGAGTGGAGAAAAGTTTTTTTCAAAGATTGATTTGAAAAGAGGATATCATCAAATCTAAATGAGAGAAGGTGATGAATGGAAGACATCATTCAAGACGAATGAGGGGCTATATGAATGGCTTGTTATGCCATTTGGCTTAACAAACATGCCCAATAATTTCATGAGATTGATGAATGAAGTCCTGAAGGATTTCATAGGAAAATTCGTCATTGTATATCTTGATGATATATTGATTTTTAGCAAGACAGAAACATAACACTTGAAGCATTTATCTACAGTGATGAAGAGATTTCTGCAGGAGAAATTGCTGATAAATATGAAGAAATCGACATTTATGAGGACATAACTCATTTATTTGGGTTTTGTTATCTCTGCAAATGAGTTGAAAATGGATTCGGAAAAGGTAGAAGCGATTAAGAATTGGGCATCGCTGAAAAGTGTGTTTGAAGTTTGAAGCTTTCATGGTTTAGCTAGTTTTTACAGGAAATTCATCCGAAATTTCAGTGGAATTAGTGCATCGATGATGGACACGATGAAGAAAAGACACAAATATTTTCATTGGATGGAGGAAGTAGATAAAGGTTTCAACTTGCTGAAGAAAAAGATTACTGAACAACCAATTTTGGTGTTGCCATATTTTAGTAAGACATTTCAGGTCAAGTGTGACGCTAGTGGATATGCGATTGGAGCAGTCTAGAGCCAAGACGACAAACGGATCACATACTTCAGTGAGAAATTGAATGAAGCAAAGGTTAAATACTCAACATATGACAAAGAATTTTATGCAGTCATACAAGCGCTGAAGAAATGGAGACATTATTTGGTTCCTAAAGAGTTTGTTTTGTACAGTGATAATCATGCTTTACAATTCATTACTCAACAGGAGAAGTTGAACCAAAAACATGTTAAATGGGTTGAATACATGCATAATTTTACTTTTGTAACTAAGCATATTTCTGGAACTACTAACAAAGTTGCTGATGCTTTGAGCAAGAAATGTTTGCTTATGCAAGAATTTAGAGTCAAAACTATGGGTTTTGATAACCTCAAAGAAATGTATAGAGATGATCCAGATTTTAAAGAGGCTTATGAGGCATATAAGAATCCAATTATCAGGGACAAAAGCCAGTGGACCGAATATATGATCCAGGATGGATTATTATTCAGAGGCAAACAATTATGTATTCCAAAATGCTCCATGAGGGACAATCTGTTGAAAGAAAAACATAGTGGAGGATTGGTCGGTAATTTCGTTCATGATAAGACGTTCTCAAAACTGAATGGCTCATATTTTTGGCTAGGAATGAGGACAGATGTCAAGAAATTTGTGGACAGATGTAGGATTTGTCAACACACAAAAGGAAAAAGGCAGAACACAGGGTTATACTTGCCATTACCCATACCAGAAAGGCCATGGGATGTAGTAAGCATGGATTTCATATTGGGACTACCAAGGACACAAAGAGGGTGTGATTCAATATTTGTGGTGGTAGACAAATTTTCAAAGATGACACATTTTATACCATGTCAAAAAACCAGCTACGCAACACATATTGCGAACTTGTTTTTCAAGGGAGTTGTTAGACTTCACGGCTTACCAAGAAGTATAGTTTCAGATCGAGACACCAAGTTCGTGGGACATTTCTGGAGGACTTTATGGAAGAAGCTGGGGACAAGTTTGTCATTTAGTTCAACGTATCATCCCCAGATGGATGGGCAAACAAAATTTGTGAACAAGAGCTTGGGAGATTTTCTAAGGAGCCTAGTGACTGAACACCACAGTCAGTGGGATCACATTCTGCCACAGGCGGAATTTGCTTACAATGATTTGTTGGATTATTGAGAGGGGGGGTGAATCAATAATAGCGTAATTATAATCCCTTTTCTTCAAATGTTATATCAATGTAGAATTATTATCCAATAATGAGCAGTAATAAATAAACAATC
>JASDQU010371154.1:80755-91062 GCA_032191745.1 Picea mariana | reverse complement strand
AAACCTATCTCCGATTCTTCTAAAAAAAGCATAACTAGGGTAAAAGTTCCCATCACTAGTTTAAGTGGGGGGGACATCTATTCAAATATGACCCCCCTCTACTTTTGTATACGCTAGATTCACCCCCCCTACATAAATGGTTTGTAACCCCTATACTTTTGTATGTTTCCTAAGAAGTAAAGCAACTCTAAAATACTGAAGCAAAGGGCATGGCTCCATCTACCTGTATCCAAGGGCATCTACTTGGATGGCTCCTTGCTTCTTCCCTTGTACATACGTCGAGTCATACATATGCCCAATAATACATAGTTTTGCCCAATAATAGAAAGAGGTGAAGTGAGGTGAAGTGAGCATAAGCGATGGACAACTTGCTTGATAGATGTAATAAGGCACTTAGCTAATGAAGGAGGTATACGGAAACGAGTAAGTCTAAAGCTTGCAATTGCTCTATATCGAGGATAGAGACGGCTCGACCCATCCCAATAGAAAGGTTCCATTCCATTAATAGCCCAATACAAAAAGACTCTATGAGTTTCTCTCAAGCCCAGTAAATAAATAGCAATCAAGCTTCGTCTAATTATCTCCTCTCCGATGCCTTGGTCTCTGATGCTTTCCTAAAGCTAATGGCATGGCATAATAGGAATGCCTCCTTCTTAATGCCTCCCTTTCCCTTCCTTAGAATATGAATAGGATTGAGGAAGAACGCTTAGTAAATGCCCCACTGCTCTAATCTAATCTAAATAATGAGATTGAACCGATGCTCTTAGGGTAATAAATGGCTCCTCGCCCACACTTTATAAAGGGAGGTTGAGAGAAGGTAGTTGTTGAATGGCTCCTCTAGAATGGAGGGGAATTCTCATTGAGGGGAAGAACTATAATGAGGCGAGGAACCTGTACTTAGCTTTGAACCCATACTTAGGTGAGGTAGCGTGTTCCTGCCTGCACCCCACTATCCTTGGTTCCTACCTGCACCCCACTAAGATAGCGAGGAAGTAGTAGTAATTGTAGAGGCGAGGTAGCGAGGAGATTATCAAGACCAACACCTCTTATCCATTCTTTTTATTTCTTTTGCGACAGCTAGTGTAGAGATACGTTAAGTTACCGACTTCCTATGTATCCCTCTCTGTTCGGTCATGCTTCCATCTGGCATGGTAAAGGCTCTCTTGCTAGTGTTGTCCCGCGTTAAGACATGGTAAATTCCCTCTAATAGGTTCCACCCGAATAGGTGTTCTCCTCGATATGGATAAAGATATAGAAACAATCACCCGAGCGAGTGACAACAAGGAGACAAACTTCCCTATCCGATTCAAGACCTTCCGCATGAAGTAGTTCTTATCTTTTCCTCTCTTTTGCAACAACTAGCATAGATTGTGACCGCCTTGGTGTGCCCACCTCATGAACAACTATAAATAAGTACCTACACTTTGAAATAAGATTACAAACCTTGCCCGATGCAGACAAGCGGCTTCGCTCCTTATGAAACGACCCAAAGAAATTAAGGTTCGCGATTGCGAGCCCATACGAGGTACAACCTTGAGCCATAAGAACCCCCAAAAATATAGCTACACTTTACAATTACACGTCTTAGACCATTTCACACACCTCCTTTTTTTTGATCCACAAATTAACGTTGCCTTGAGCCTTTTCCTCTTTAGTATCTATATCTTTGAAAAGAAAACTAAGTACACTTCACTGTATAATTGTAAATTGTAGCTACTTATTATAATTCAAGAGAATTAGATGTCTAATTTCCAGTTACTAAGTAGCTTTTATTTCAAATAAACACCAAAGAAGATAACATCTTTGGGCCGGTAGAAAGAATGAATGTCCTTAAGCCCCCCTTTATAGAGCATAAGAGTAGGAATAATAGTAGGAAAGAGGCTATTGACGTGATCCCCTTAGAACAGACCTTATACGTTGGGCATTAGCACACAAGAAAGGAAAACATGAGTCCCTTAGACTAGATCTTAGACCTTGGGTATTATCACCTTAGACCTTAGCACCAAAGACCAAACCGTAGTCCATTTGATTGCCTTGGAATGAAGGGAGAAAGAGATTGGTGGGGCCAGAGTGGGAAGGAGTAGGAACGAGAGGCTTATGGAAACGAGAGTAGGAACGATAGGAGAATTGACCTTGACTTTCAGGGAGATAGATAGGGATACAAAAATTGGTTAAGCAAGGTAGATCTATAGTGTTCCTTCTGCTAGGAAAACATAAATGAATGAATGCTTTCCTGACAAGAGAAACCAGGCAAATGAATTCTTTCCTAACGAGAGAAACAGGGAAATTTTTGGGCATAAAGTGTGACTTTCCTTATTGCTGGGAATTAGGGAAACAAAACTAGCTCTTTTCTTCTGAGCAAAAGTGTGACTTTGCAGCTACCCGTTGCTAGCAAGTAAAATAATGAATGGTTTCCTTCCTTATTGTTGGGCAAGTTTTATAGTAATAATCCATGTCACTTTCCAGATCCATGTCACTTTCTATCTCACCAACTACACTAGCAAGTAACTGGACAAGCTAGTAATAATCCATCGTGCTAGAGGGAAACTAGCTCTTGATTCTGGATACAGTGTGATTTTCCTTCTACTCATATGAATGCTTTCCTTCCTGCTACTCGACAATGTGACTTTCCAGCTAACGAAAGGAGATTGGTCTGACTTGCCTTATTGTCTCCTTGCCTTCTTACTTGCTTTATGGTATCCTTTTCGCTATATGTTGAAGTGGTAAAGAGTGCAGTAAAGACCATCCATCCATTCTAAGGCTTATAACTTCTGTTCCATCTGTTTCCAGGCATACTCGAACATCAGTTAGGTAGCTTAAGCGAAGCGGATGGGATAGGGAGGTCCTTCAATCCTGAAATGCTTCTTTTACAGGTTCCTTGCCGGTAAGAAATCTCTTTCCTTCCTGGGGCCTCGCCCTTGAGAGTAGGTTTAGGGTAGAAAAGAATGGTTGGTAATAAAGATATTTCCTTAGCAGGTGAGGTAGTACTGGGACTGCCCAATAAACTTCTTATATAGAGGGAGGGAAAAAGGGAGGCAAGCAAGGTATTATCACCATTAATGGATGTCCCTCCGACGGAAGGGAGTCTGATGGTCATAGACGATAATAAATATATGTCCTTATAATCGTTAGAGGTCCCTAACGGCCCCCATGACATACAAGTTCCTTTCCTTATAGGTCCCTAACGTTCACGGTGATCCTGGCACTACCGGTCCCTAATGGTCTCGTGAATCCTGGCACTACCAGTCCCTAACGGTCCCTCATCAAACTGCTAGTAAGAAATCTCTTTCCTTAGTAAAACATCCTTACCCCCCTTCATCAATAAGTAACTTGGACAAGCGGCTTCGCTCCTTTAAGAGCAGAAACAATAAAGGGAGGTTGTTCTCACCATGCCAGGATGTCCCTCCGACGGAAGGGAGGATGATGGTCATGGACGGTAATAAATATCTGTCCTTCTCATGCTTAAGGGTCAGTGATGATGCCATTGAATGTTGTTCAATCCTTCCTTGAATTAGACACCATCTTTCGTTTCTAGGTGTAAAGAGAAGACCATCGTTGCCCTTGGTGGGTGCATGGATATCCCTTCGGATAGAAGGTGGTAAGAATCCAACTTCCTTCCTGGATTCAGGCCCTAGGTTGAGACCATGATTCATACCATTGACCCTCCTTGGGCGGATAGATACACTTGACCATAGAGAAAGCGGGTTAGGCTTGGGCCTGGCCCTTGAGAGCGAGTAAGCTCCTTTGGGGTGCGGGTTGGGATTGGGCCTCGCTCTTAACCCTGAACTGTTTCCTTAACCCTAAACCATTTCCTTTATAGGCTCTCGAACCCACTTAACCAGTCAGGCTTCGAGAACTTAACCAATCAGGCTCTGAGGAAGGGTGATGGGCAAGGCTCCGAGAACTTAACCAGTCAGGTTGCGAGGCTCTGAGGCTTCTCGATAGGCTATGCTCCCCACTCAATGTGGTAAAGGGATAATATGATAGGACCTTAGGTAAATAAAATGTGGCCTTGATCTGAAAGGAAGGATACCTTGGGGCCATCTCCTTGACCTTCAAATTCAGACCTTTTGCAAAAGGAAGGAGGCTAAAGATGAAGCTCTGTGTTTTCAAGGACCTGGGAAATCTCCCTCAAGATCAAGCTCAAGGACTTGGGCCATCTCCTGGACCTTCAAATTCCGACCTATCATTTCAAGGACGGGTAACCTTTAGAGCTATTCGAGTTGATTGCTCCCTCTTAACTTCACTTCACTTAATAAGAATCCTTCTCAAGCTCAAGGAGAAGGGAAATCAATCCTTAAAGTAAATCCATGGCTCAGAGGCACCTATCAAGCTCAAGATCAAGGAAAGATGCCTTTTAGACCATATTGCAAATCTTGGAAAACATATATGAAAGGTTCCTTTATGTAGTAAAAAGATCACACAAACATCTAGAATTAATTCATTTATCACTAAAGTCAACCTTATCCCTTTCTCTTACTCTTATCTCCTACTTCTTTCTCTTACTCTCATTTCCTATCCCCTTCTCTTACTCCTTTCTCCTATCTCCTGGCTCTTATTTCTTTCTCACTTCTCCCTTCACTGATGGATGGCCCTATTTTCTTCTATCTTCCCGGTGGCGGTTATATCTTCTTTTTCTTTGGTGGCGTTATATCTTTCTATTTCTATTATTCTCTCTTTATTGTTGTTCCTTTGCCAAGGATGGGTGGCAGCAGGCGGAATTTGTTAATTTCTCTTGACCTTGATGATTTGACACGATGTTGTGGTGATTCAAGTGATGGCTCTGGGGTGTGCTGCATGTTGTGTTCATAGTTTGTGTCGTGCTAAGGAAGTAAGGCATGCATTCAAACTATACATGGGACATGTTTAAGGAGTTATCAAAGATGTCACATGGGTGTGGGGAGTCTATATCTATCCCCAAAGAAAGTAGGGGATATCACAAAAAAAAGGGGAGCAAGCAGAGGTTAAAGGGATAAAATGACTAGCTGGAAAGAGATTGATTATAGGCCATCCCGGTAAGAAGAAGTAGTAGGCCGTCTTTATATACCTCGCTACGTAGTAGCGTATCCTTTCTTTGTGGAAGCATAGAAGCGTGGTACCAATAAGCTTGGGTTGGAGTAACTGATACAACCTTCTTTACCGCCCTATTACTGGCCTAAAGGTTTGAAGCACAAGTCTTCCCTTTTTTATTCATCGTGTGTACGTGTGAGGGGTAGGATCATATATGTACGCCACCTTTTCACTAGTAGATTGACCGTCTGGATCGGGTTCTAGTTCCACTTTTGCATGTATGTGTTTTTGATGCGTTTGCTTGTGATGCCTGTTCTTGTTTCCACTCTTGTACCTGCTCTTAGCTTAGCTCCGACTAGGTAGGAAGAAAAAAAGCCTCATCTTTGTTAGCCTATGGCTTACCTTTACCAATCACTAAGTCTAAATTGTCATCTATATTTGTATTATTCATTTAGGATATTAGTAATAGATCCTCAAGTGATGACTAATGAGTTAGTTAAGATTGCCTAGTCTAGTCATCATGCATGATTTTAGGATCTAGAGCAAATCTCTCTATGAGGTGGCATCACCCATTGTACTATAAATATGTAACATTGGAGTGAATAATCAAGCATTGGCTATTATGCCTTTTCCGCCATGTTTTTGTTCTTGATTTATCAATTGTTGTTATTCTTTCTTATGTTTTATCAATTGGTATTAGAGCTTTGGTTGGAGCTGAATCTGTGAAGCGGATATTGGATCAGTGCATAGAGTTGTGGCTGTGTAAAGCCTGGAGCTGAGTGAGATGAACTAACGCTCATGTCAAGAAGAAGACAAAGAAATCGTTGAGAGGGAATGCTATGCGTAAGATTGTTGCGGGAAACCATCGTATCTATAGCTGCAACTGCGTGGAGAGTGTGGCCAAAAGGGGAATAACTTTCATTGGCACTATGTGGAGAGTGTGGCCACGTGCTGGAAATTCATGTCTAAAGAAAAGGAGGTGACATGTGTGATCTTCTGTGGAAATTGATGTTGGTTTCGATTGTTGTTAGTGTCAATTACTGAGCCATAATCATCCGTCCTAGTCATTGAAAAGAAGGCGTCAAGTCTAAATATCGCTTCTCTCAGTTGTGTACCTTGACTGGAGAGTCTACTGCAAAAAAAAAAAGATTGGTAGCGTGGAGTGTAATCAGATTTAATTGTCAAACCGACTACGTGATTAGATCGTTGCCTGTCATCTACGTGCATATTTGTGCATGAAAACTACTAACTGGTGAGGGCATTGCTGCATTTTGTGAAAGTTGGATTGGACTACTTTGTGTCTGTCTTGCAAATCGGTGCTTGAGCAAATCATATTTCATTGGAGAGAATCCAAACCAGCGCAGAGCAACAAATTGGAAATGGAATTAGAGTGATGGCATATGACGACGTGGAGAGGATCATCACCTTAGATCATTGCTTAATTCATTTGCTGTCATAGGAGCCACCGTCTGAATGGTCTTCTAGTCATCTCTAAAGGAGCAATTTTCTATTGGACGTGTTATGCAAAGAAGGTCATAAAAAAAGAAATTGTTAGTCTAAAGCCCATTTAGCCTGAGATCTGCCTCCTCGTTGACTGCTAGAAAATTGTGCCACTGTCGCTTGAAGAGAGAAGGCACGTGATCTGCAATTTGAATTGTTGCAAGAGAGATTGTAGTGAAGAGAAAATTGACTAGATCGAGACTGATTCAATGTGCATGAGAGTTAACTGGTAAGCGCAAGAAGTCGATCGATGTTCCTCACTATTGAAGTGAGCATTTGCAGAGATGGAACCGTTCATTTGATTCATGTTGCAGGAGTGCAGGTTAAGAGATCTGTGGGTGTGACTGTGTTGAGATCACTATCGCTTGGTTGAAGATATGCCTGTGTGGAGGAAAGGAGCACCAGATCCCCTGCCTGGAGAGCACTGAAGTGAAGGTTACGGTGGTGGAAAATCAACATGTTAGCTCATGGTTGGATATCCTGAAGCGTGAGCAGAGGAGAGAGATCATTGCATACGTTTTCGACAGTGAATTGAAGCCATCGTAGAAAAGGAGGCACCCAGATCTGTTGTTCTTGTTTCTGTTTTCTCAATGACATCTGATCTGTGGAGTGTGAGATCGTTGTGTTGTTTAGATCCATGAACACTCTAATAAACACCATCCGAGTCTGTTCCAGGTGATCACAGGCAATGTGCATCTTTTCATTAGTTACATGATTAATAATTTCCATGAGATCCAATAGTGGATTCGTACCATTTTTCCAGGCATTTATGCAGGTCTTTAAATTGGGATTCGATGCGTAGTACACAATCCACATAATCTGTGGGTTCTTCTTTTTTTCTTATATAGATGTGCTCCCTAAATACTGATGTTTTGCAGATTTCCCACAAGATTTTGCACAGAAGTCCTCCGATGTTTGATCTGAAGTAACTTGTCAAAATTAACCCATGCAAAGCTTATAAAATGAGGGTTGTTCTCATCTTTCCCTTCATAATCTCCCAAACCCCAATAATCAGGGCGATATGTTACATGATACCAAGCATATGCTTTTCCATATTGATTATCTGACGAGATGCTTTCACCATCTTCAAACCATGACCTGGCTTTCTGGGTAGACTTAAAAATAGTGTAACGCCAAGTTGAAAACATCCCTCAGACATTTGCTCCTCCCTTGATGGCTTGATCTATTGATTTGTGTGGATCGTTATCAGTTTTCTTGGCGATCTTGAATCTGATTTTATTTTTCATTTGTCTCGGATATAGTCGGGCATGCTTATGTGAGTTCCTACTGAATTTTTGGAGAAGGAAAGATGTCACATAACACTTATGTTCATGACCATCTCATGTGTTAATATCGATGCAGTCATTACTCTTGGCACAACGATCGTGGAATTGTTGCAAATCATGTAGCCTTACATTTAATCTACTCCCGATCACATGCTTTATCAGTGGATTGTTTACCTCATTTTGAATCAAAAGTGGATTGTTTATCAATATGTGGGCAGAAAGTGATTTTAGCAACAACAACCAACAACATCATAGCACGCTGGAACATTGATGAGATTGTATTGCGGCATTGGATACTACAAAGAAGAAGGGATCTCCTCAAAAATTGATCCATCTCAACAATCTATGTCAAGAAGCCCATGTGCCATTTACATTTGGAATGAGAGCTGTAACATTGAAGGTATTGGCTTAATCCCACATGCCATCTTTACATGAGAACACTTTTTTTTTGTTTTTTTACATATTGAAAATTGACATTTCTCTGGATTGCAAATGAATTGAGGTCATTGTATTTGGTAGCAAGGAAGAAGCCCATAATAAAATCAAGTCTTTTTCTGTGTGTTCTAGATCCGCCCGAAATTGAATAAGGGGATCTTAGGTACACTTTGTGTTGTGTGTGATGGTAAGATTTTCTTGGAATCTTTATGTCATTATGTCTAGTGTTGACATAATCATACTTTCAATTCATCATTTAACGCAACATACAAGCACAAATTCATGCCAATCAAGCAATTAATGAAAGGTGCAACACATCAAAGGTGGACTGGACTCTAAAGCCCCAAAACATATTCAAATTTGAAGATTAATTCAACTTAAGAATCATGATTTATTGTAACTTGCAAATAGTCATTTGGTAAGTTTACTTGTGTTTATAAATCAAGTGAAGTTGAATTTGTAATTGGGTGCATTCTCGGTTGAGCCCGACACCCAAGATTCATTGTAATTTTGAGTCGAAATTGACAAGGATGAGTACTTGAAACTCAAATCATTGTAATACTTTGGGATGCATTTTCGGTGGTAGCCGACATCCTCAACTTCTTGTAAGAAAAGTTCAAGCAAGCGAGAAACAAATTCAAGCGAGCGAGAAGAGCAAGTGAACGAGAAGTTCAAGCAAGACAAGTTCAAGTGAGCGAGTTGCAAATAAACCTTCTTCTGTCGAGTCAAATTGTAATAAGGATCTACCTGCAAAAGGAGATCTCTTTTAGTGTTTTGAAAATGGCTCGAAGTCTCGAATTATTAGAGTTACTGAACACTCTAATAAACACCACTGAAGACAACACAGTGACATTGAACAAAACAACTCTTCAATCAGTGCTAACTTGTTTGCAAGTGATGCAAGCTAAAGTTAGACTTGTTCAATCTCTATCTCAGCTATTGAATGATGAGTTGATAGATCTCAAAAATCAACAGCCAGTGAAGTGTTCTGAACTAGTTTTTGTTCAACACAACCCTCTCTATGATGATGATGATGATGTTTTTGATCAACAGTCAGTGAAGGAACAACACAGTGATACAACTTTAGAATCAGTTTCAGATGAAGTTGAATCTATTCATGAACCTACAATTCAAGAGTTTTCTTTTGAGGTTAATGAAGAAAACCTTTCAATGATGCATCAACATGCAGTAATTCCACTTCCACGGATTTCAAAGCAACAGGTTCATAATACTCTTTCCAAGCCCATCATCAGATATTGGGAAGAAATCATCTACAACAAGAATAGAACAGGACTTGGATATGACAAGGAAGTTACCTTTCATATTCATGATTATTCCAGATCAATCAAGTTCCAAAGTGCTGGATTCCTTCAAGAAGCTTCAACTTCACCTATTCAAGTTCAGCATCAGAATGATAAGTGCCAACATTGTATTCGAGTTGGTCACAAGGAGAATCAGTGTTTTGATCTCCATCCTTGCCAGCATTGTGGCAAGCATAACCATTTTTCAGACAGATGTTCAACGTTGAAGAAGCCTGCAAGATTGAAAATTCACTATGAGTGGATTGATGCTTGGCAATGGTCATCAACAACCAAGCGATTATATAAGTCTTACCATAGAATTCAATCTCGAGTAAAGACCAATCTTGTAGCACATAACATTTTTTGTACCTCACATAAGTGGTCCCCTTATGGCATAGCTTTCGAGCATGGCCCTCACGGGATGAGATAACATGTGGGTTTTTTTGCATGCCCACTTTATGTTGTACTCAAATGGGATAAGTATGGTACTCTCTTGAGCATAGAAGGGGGGAGTACAATGATGTAACTCTCATGCACCTTAAGGGGGGAGTTCAAAATTCCAGTGAAGATGGTTCATGAAACCACTTATGGTCTCTCCTTTCAGCTGACAAAGGGGGGAATTGATTATGGAATTGAAGATGGTTGTCAGACATAAAGTTTCGACAACAATAAACATCAAGTATGCCAGATGGGCATGAAGTTTGCCAAATGGGCAATTGCGATCTGTAGATGACAGACTTTGGCAGAATTATGGTTCAATAAGTTTAAGTTGAAT
>JASDQU010371154.1:50268-76792 GCA_032191745.1 Picea mariana | reverse complement strand
TTATGTTTCTCACTACTTTTTCCTCGTCGATATATAATCAATATATGTAGTTTATATGTATATGTAGTCGTAGTAGACGTTTTCAACCTTCCTTTAGGTCAACCCTTTAATCTCTTAGCCCATAGTACAAGACCTTGTTTCTCCTCCCGAATGTGTGCTCATGTCTAAGTCATTCCTATGGTCAGTGCTCTCTCTTGAGCATGATATCAACCTTTAATCAAAAATCAGTACGAGAAGAAGACTCAACGAATTAGGTGCGATGATCAATCTTCATGATTAGAAGAGAGAAGAAAAATCTCTCTTGAGAGCATTCGAGCAAGCACACTTTCAGGTAGTAGGATATAAATATGAAGAATAAGAATAAAATAGAGGAGTAAGAACACACTCTTCTCATCAGTTTGATTTATCCTCAAGATGTGATCTCTTGATGAGAGAGCTTTGAAAATGATCTTTTTGTGATGTTGCTTGCTCGCATCAACGAATTGCTCAAGACCTACCTCCCTTAGGATTAGACCTCTCTACTGGAGACTTTCGAAAATGGCCTAAAACTGAGAGATCGAGTTCCTTCAAGAGCGATGCTATGGACTATAGTGTTTCATTTTCATCAAGAAGGGGTTGACCTTACGTGATGAGCTAGTACTTGTAGGGACCAACCATAACTTAGGCGGGTGTGCATTTAAGTAGAATACTTTCTTGGTCTTAGAGTCTCCTTCTCGCTCGATTCCCCCTTTATTGCACATGCTTCGGTCCTCGATTTCTGTCGTTACCGATTTGCTTGAGGCAACCCCTCTTCTTCCTTGCTTTTCCTTTTCCTTCAACCCATCCCTTATATTTCTGCTAGTTGTCTGAGGTGACCTTTGTTAACCTTGGAAGGGTTCCTTGCTTTGTTTTATCAAGTTAAATGAAGACATGTCCCCTAATGGGACCTTCGTGAGGCCATATTGGACCTCATATCATTGGAGAATTTGTCTCAGGAAGGTCACCATCAATAACAACCTTTTAATACTTTAACCACTTGTTATTTTTTGTAAAATTTGAATTAAATGTACTTTGGGGAGAGTGACAAGATGAAGCATGCATTACCGTGGGTGGCGGAGGATCGAAACTATGGAGGAGAATCAACACAAAAAAGTAGACCCGTAAAACCACAGTGAAAACTCGAAAAATGACTAAGTATAAGACTGGATCGATCGTACGTAATGGGGGGAAAAGTTTTGAAGATTTATGATATTGCTCGAACCTGTGATGATGCTTGAAAATCAATTAAGTACTGAAATATCAAGAGAGAAATGAAGTATGAGAAAATGACGAAGTATCATGAATCGATTGAATGGACTAGTCATGGTGATAATCAAGTGAATTGAGTGAGTGGCTTATACTCACAATGAATGTTTGAAAAAGTTATAAGTATGGTGAAAAATGAGGATGGCGGAACATGGTGGTGCATTTTGGAAATGGCGAAGCTTCGGACTTAAACGGGAATATGTGATGAGCTAGTGAGAAACTAAAAATGAATCTAAGTATGGGTATAAAATGGATACAACGGAATACAATGATTCATTTTGGAGGAGGAAAAAAATTGTAACAAGAACGAAGTTGACTCATGAACCCGCGACATAAAGAAATTTTTTTCAAGTGTAGAAAAGAAATATACAAAAGAGTTTTCAAATGACTTAGTGCATTTGAGAGTCAACAACGACCAACGTATTTCCTGATCGAGATGCTTGGCCATGAATAAATGCACCCTGAAATCAATTAAACCAACCCTTGATTCTCTCATGGTAGTTGTTCTGTTCATGTATGCACCCATTTGATATATATTATTAAATATTTTGATAATTACCATACCCTTTGTAATGGGTATGAGAAATCGTTGGGCCATGGATTCTTCGTCATTGGACTACAATCTATTTTATCCAAACTAGAAGCAACTCTTATTTACATTATAACTAAAACTCATATTTCTATCCTAATTTTATCATGTAAACATGAAAATATAAGAAACACAATCCAAAATTACCTTTGTACAGTGGATGGCTAGGATGGGTGAAGAATAGCATATATGAGGGTTAGATGTGGCTTAGATAGACTCAAACATTATCAAATGGAGACAAAAATGTAACATTTCTCAGTTCCATCACCTGATAGATTCATTTATAGAGCAAATGGAAGATGGTGTGCTTGAGGCCCATAGGATGTAGACCATGGATGCATTGTTAAAGGGAACACCTAGGCACTGGTCGATGACACACTATGTATAATTATAGGAATGGGAATAGGTGGTAGAGTACATCAAAGTAAGGTTTCAACCCTCAACTGACTTTGAATTGGTAAGTAGGTACAAGGGGACATAAGATCCCCATGAACACATTCGATTATGAAAGCAACTATGGAAAACTAGGCAGATCCCTTAAGCGCAGTGGATCCATAGATTTGTCCACATTATGGATATAGTTCCCCAAAACTAGTACATTCAGGAGGAGACTAGGAGGCAGATCAAGGAGTGGGAAAGAGTTAGTAATCAATTTTTTGCAACATTTAATTCTACATCAAAGGTCCCCACACATAAAGATATGTTGTTGAGGATCAAGACTTTCATATTCAATTAGTAACCCAACGACTCCACATAGAAGGTAGTATGTGCCTATCATAAGCTAATGGTGTAGTTAAATCATCTAATGTACTGTTGGAAGCTAGATATCAATGATGCATAGGAAGAGGAGCCTCATAGCTTATAGATTGATGAAACCAAGGCCATGCACAAAGTTCAAGGGAAGGCCTACAATAGCACTATGTAAAACTATACATGGCCATTAAAGATGAAGAAACAAAATATAGCCATATAAGTGACAAAATTGGCAATTATTAAGATTAAGAAACAATGATGCGCGTGGTGGAATTTCTAAAGTAATATGAAGACCTATTTCCAAGAAGTTTTTCTAATATGAAGAGTATTGCATGATCCCTGGGAGAGATGAAAACCTGCTGAAATTAGATGCCAAACCTATAAAAAAATGACCATAACGACTGAATCCAAAGTATAAATAAAAGGTGCGCGAGGAGTTGGATTGCATGCTAGACACAGGGATCAGCATCCCAATGGAAGAATCTGAATGGATCAACCCAATGGTAGTGCAACCAAAAAAGTCAGACGATCTATATTTTTGTGTATACTTATGGATGGATTTGTAGGTTACTATTAGGTGTGCATCACGGAAGAAGACAAAGATAAGACAATATCTGCGATAGAGTGGGACTCGTTCACATACACTGTGATGCCATTTGGTCTAAAGAATGCACCTGTGGTGCTCTCTAGGATTGTTGTCACAACTTTCGAGGAGTTCATGCATAAATTTATGGAATTATATACTTAGATGATTGAACAATATTCAACTTGCTCAAAGAGAATATGTAGGTATCCATATTTATGCTGGACTGATGCAGGAAGTTATAGATCTCTTTAAACATAACAAATTGCATCTTTTGTACACCCTTTGGGACTATATTGGGATGATTTTTCTACAAGGAAGGCTTGTTAGTCGATCAAGTTAAGATTGCAGTGATTGTGGACATGATATCCCCAACCTCTGTAAGAGAGTTGGGCACAACCTTGGGACATATGAGATACTATATATGATTCATACAGAGCTATGAAAATTTTCCTAAGCTGTTGGAAAAGATATTGCACAAGGATACAAAGTATGTTTGGACACATGAATGTTAGGAGGTGTTAGACATATTAAAGGAGAGATTAGTGACTGTGCCGATCCTTATATTTCCAGATTAGATCAAAATATTCCACGTACATGTGGATGAATTTTCCATTGCACTTGTCACAATTCTTGTGCAGGTAGGAGAGGATAAGATTGATCATCTAGTCTAATTTTCTAGTAGAAAGTTGTTCAACTCCAAAAGGAACTATACAACCATGGAGCGCGAAGGACTAGCAATGGTCTATTCCTTGCATAAATTTAGACACTACTTACTTGGAAATCCCTTAAGTTTTTCACTGATCATTCAACACTCAAATACTTGGTGAATAAGATAGTGTTCAGGGGGAGGATATGTCGATGGTTTCTACTCTCCCACAAGTTCAAGTTTTAAGTAGTGGCCAAAATCAACAAGATAAATGTTGGGCTTGATCATCTATCAAGGATAGAGTCAGGGGAAGTTGGAGGAATCCTAGATGTTGAGTTACTCTATGCAAAACTCTTCAGGGTTGGGGTAGTGTCAGATCAACTTGTAGAGATTGCAACATACCTTACAATAGGAAAGGAACCAGAGGAGCACACCTAGGCACTACGACGACAATTGGTAACTCAAAGTGTTGATTACTAGTTGATTGTAGGGAAGATATACAAAATTGGCATTGATGGGATCCTGCACAAATGTGTGTTGGAGTATGAGCGCAAAATGGTTCTCTATGAGGTGCACACATGAATTTCTATCGAAAATAATGTAGGGAAGGAAACTGCGCAGAAAGTTCTAGGTGCATGATTATGGTGGAAATCACTATTTGAAGAATTGAAGGATTATTGTGAGTGCTACAACATTTCCCAATGGATTAGGAAGCCATTAAGATGAGATGAATTGCCCCTATTTCTTGTCACCAAACTAGAACCATTTGAGAAGTGGGAAATTGACTTTGTAGGGTCGATCAATCCATCGACGCGTAGAACTGGTGCATGATATATTATCACCGTGATAGAATACTTGACACATTGGTCATAAGCTACACTATTAAAGGATTGTACTGCAAAGATGAGCACATGATTTTGTTTGAGAATATTATCTTGAGGTTTGGATTGCCAAAAATATTGATGAGTGATTAGTGTGAGCACTTTTTGAATGACACCATTTGCATGATAAATTAGGAGTTCACGATTCATCATTAAACAAGCACACCCTATCATCCATAGGTCAATGGCACTGTCTAAGAATTCGACAAGATATTGGAGCGTGTGCTAACTAAGGTATGAAATGTAGAGCGCGATGATTGGGATCAACATATTACAAAAATCCTATGTGAATATAAAATTACTTGCAAGAGATTGATTAAACATGCACCATTTAGGTTAGTCTATGGAAAAGAAGCAATAATGCCATTAGACTTTGTGGTTTCAAGTCTTAGGATTTCATTCGTGACACATATGTCAGATGATTAGTCACTTCAAAGATGGTCAGATGAGGTATTTGTATTGGAGGAGGACTGCTTGATTTTAGGAAACAACCAGATGGTGGAGAAATAGAGACAAAAGGACTGGCATGAACACAACATTCGATGCAAGACTCTACAACTAGGATCCTTGGGATCACTATATGATAGAAAATTCATGAAGCACCTGGGTAAGCTGCACATCCAATGGTTAGGAGCCTTTAGACTTGTATACATTAGTGAGGTTGGCACATCAAAGTTAGCAATGCCCAAGGGTCATCCCCTCAAAGGATTGATCAATTGTAGTTGGCTGAAGGAATATTACGACCTGAAGAGGTTGAATGCACCATGAATTGATGAAGTTTCAATGTTAGAATAAAGTAGGAGTCAGGTAGGTAGGATTAAAAGTAGTTATAAGTATGCAATGATTAGCAATATAGGAAAGATATAGGTAATATGAACATTATAGGCCATACCCACACACATTTAGTAGATTCGACAAATTTTGAGGTTTAATTTCTGCAGTAAAATCCATAGGATAGACCAACTAGATGGGACAGTTGGACGAAAATACACATAGGCTCCCAAAATGGTGAAGAGATAGACAGTTGTGATAAGATAGGTCACGATGGCATGAAGAATGCAAACAATTATTGTAACATTTAACAAAGGGTGTGTCGATGGTTATGACATGAAAACGTATCACTAGTCAACATTAACGATGGGCACAAATATGAGTGGATAGCTAGGAAAGTGTAAACAATGGAGGGAAGTTCCCACAAAAGTATTTAATGTTCCCACTACACCACTACATGACTATTCATTGATTACAGAGTTTAGAGTGAACTGAGAGCAATGCTTAGAGTGAGCCGAGAGCTAAGAGAAATGCTTAGAGCAAGCAAAGAGCCGAGTTCAGAGCAACCAGAGCCGAGTGTAGTGCGGATTGAGAAAGTCTGCATGGAGTGTTCAATGCACACAACCATTCCAGTTCACAGTTAGGATGGTGAGACAAAGAATATCTCAGGAGTAGGGTGTAGAAATACAACAAGTCAACTGAGCCAAGAGTTAACCAGAGCAATGGCTTCCTCAAGCAAGCCCAAAGTGTGACCTAAATTCAAAGTAGTAAAGGAAGCATAGATGCCCGAGGTCAAAATCAATAGCAAGGCAAAGATCAGAGGACCTATGTTAGGCATGGATCCCAATATCAAGTATGTGGATTACAACATATAGAATGAGGCACAGTTCTCTGAACTGTGCTTCAATGCTTACACAAAAATACTTGCACGAGGGACAGTGGCCGCTAAGGCATGGGCCAAGCCCATCTACAAATCGGGGATAATGACATTATTGGATGTCCCCCATTTCAGGCACAACTCAAACATTAAATCGTGTGTCACGTTCTTACTCAATAGGTTGCATGGAGGATTCCTATGGCTAGACTACCCATACCAAGTCAACATCGATACCATACGCCAAGTCTCGATCCTTCCTAGAACATGGGAGGATCCTACTAATGTTGTAATAACACGAGATTCCAAGAAATAAGAAGCGTACCAAAAGTATGGTACACATAGGGGAACGATAGGAGTGGTTGTTTCCATTATGAATGATGACCGAGTTCATTTTTCCACACAATTACTTACTTGAAAAATGAAGTGCAAGTGTTGTAAGGACGAGTACCCACTAGGGATAATAATGGAAACTAAGTGATGTGTTCAAGACATCAAGATGTATTGGTCATGATACTTGATGAACGAGTTCATATGGGACTGCGTGGATGCGTAGGACCACGACAAGGAGTTTCACTATAGTTGGGTGTTACTCCTTCTCACAATGATAGTGTGGCAACCACCACTGGGCCGAAAATACGACATTGAAGTAACTCAATATTTCCCCGTGTCCAAATTCAATGAGCTACAATAGAACTAGGACAAGAACTTCCAATGCAAGAACAACATGGATTTTCAACTATGGTACACTAAAATGATCCAATTAGCTGCACAAGAATTCTGCATAGCACACAACCTTGATAATAGGTATGAGGAGTATCTTCAATTCAAATGTGATTTTCATAACATTTTCATCACACCCCTCAAAGATCCGTAGATTCCAGTTGAGATCCTCCCCTTTTGTATTATCGAGGAGGAGATTCAACATGCGATTATAGAGTGGTCGGAGTCACTGTGGCCCATGCCAGACGAAGAATTAGAGCTCTTGGAAACATGGAAAAAGAAGAAGCAAGAGAGAAAATGAGTAGAGAAAGCCAAATGGGAAGGTAAGAAACCAGAGGTCTAGAGGAAATAGGTGTAACCAATTGTTGGCTTGGGGTTTCATACCTAGGGTTCGAAAGGATTTACCAACAAATACCCCATTCACGTTGGCATATTCAATATTCAAGTATTGAAAAAGGTCTTAGCCAATATGTGCATGAGAATCACAAAGACCGAATGTTTGTGCATAACATGACGAAACAATACAAACATAAAACACTTAACCAAGAGCTGTGCATTATATACTATTCATTCATATCAACATCCATATAAGTAACATATAGTCTAACATCTATAAAAACATACATTCAAAACAAAGTACATGATTGGAAGTATAAATTTGGGCCTTATGCTTTATTTCATTACTCATAGAGAAACATTTAGATACATGGAAGGAAATGGCCTACATAAATATTCATTAGGATTGAACCATAGATCATAGATCCAAATCTTGATCTACTTTCTCTCTCATATTCCACTTATAGCTCTACCATTACAATGCACCTCAAATGAACCATAAATTAACCTTTAGATGTCCGTATGCATTCCTTATATTTTTATAGAAGCATGGAAATCATAACAAACTTTCCACCTCACTAACAACCTTGACCATGACCCGACTTGTGATAGGAATATATTCTTCTCATTGCTTGCACTTGGTTGGAAAGAGACCACCTTATGATTTAGAGTTTGGAGCTTATACAAGGACTTGATGTTTTATGATTTTATACCAATCGGTCGGTTAAAAAAACAATTGCAATCATTACACTAATCTTCAAGGATTCGATATGCATGTGATATTTATAAGTCCTTGCATATAGTAGAAAATATATGACATATGTCGCATCTTAGCACTGTGCATTACAAAACTTGTGGCCTGCGTGTAATTTTTCCAAAACCTTTATGCTAACATGAATTTGGATTATGAACTTGTATTCAAATGCAAGGGGGAAGTCAAAGAGATATACAGTTCAATGTAATGCTATTTATCTAGAAAAGAACTTGACCTTTCAGCCTAAGACAAAGCATATTGAGATCCAATACCATTTTTTTTGAGAAATGGTAGAGGATGGAAAGATGCTACTAGAAAAATTTGACAATTTGTAGAGTGTTGCAAATGATTAAGTTCAATTGGTCTTGCAAATCTCTGGACCTCACAACCCCTAACAATGAATTCATAGTTTGATGCATTCTTCCTTATGCTCTTGTAAAGTATACAACAAGTGGGAGAATCTTAAGATGGGTGTGCCATACACCTTGTAGTTAATGATATTAGAAGATGCCAAAACTGTAGTTTTCCAACCCACACTGTAGTAGTTATCTCATGTAGGAAGTGATTTTTTTAGTAAGAGAAAAAAATCATGCACGAAGTAATGTTTTTTGTAAAAGCCAAAAATTGTGCATGAAGACATATTTTTCATAAAAGACAAGAACCAAGAAATGGAGTAACATTTTTTAGTAAAAGCCAAAAATTGTCGTTGGTTTCCAAAATGTGGAATTAGAAAACATACACGGTTAATGGTTTCTTTATGCTTATAAATTGAATGTTTGGGTTGAAGGTATTGAAAGAGAAAGGTTGTTGAAGGCACAATTATGCTGCATAAATTTCTCTAGAAGTTAAATGTTGTTGATCACTCCTTTTAAGATGCATCTCTATAAATATATTAGAGTGTGAGATTTTTTTCCTGGAAGGGTTTTCCCCAGGAATCATTGTATAGTGGTTGCATGTTTTTGACGTTACTTTTTTTCTGCAATTGTTTGTTAAGAGTTTTTGTACATTCTTCTCTCATTAATTAGAGTAGGAAACATATTCCACACTTTTACTTCCTTTTAAAAAAAATCTAATAAAATACAAAAACTTTGAGTTAGATAAATTATAAATTGGTTGGTGCACACTTCCAAAAATCGTTACATGGGAAAGGATATGGGTCCAATCTTATGACTTATATGTGAAAAGGGTCCATAAAAGGATATGCGTCATGAATTAAAGAGCGGGGAATCATGATTGGAGTCTTGTCGACAATGTGGAACGATAAATATAGGTAACACTTGTGAAGTTTTAAAGGGAAGAGAGGGGACCAATGGTCTATTCCTATAAAGAATATACTAAAGGAAAAGGATGTTTACATTTGAAAAATGAATGGGAATAGACTTTGAGAAAAATGGAAGCTAATGCTAGTGTTGAAGGGACATTCCTTGAACCGATGGATTTTTTAGAATCATATTAAAATGGAGGATAATAAAAATATATGGCATCTCTTTCTGAGAATTATTAGTCCCTGCGAAGACAAGAAGGGACTCTAGAGTTCGATACGACGTTGACCATCAATTAGTTTGATGTTGACTTTTAATACATTTGGTATATCCATAACTTTGTAGCATGGGTTGTAATTTTTCATACTAAATATTTTAATAAAAAATATTTATCTATGATCCTATTCTCTCTAACAATGAAAGTCTTATTGGAGGCTTCGCTCCTCCCAATGTAAAAATACAATCCCAATACTTTCTTTTAACTTATGATTTGGATTATGATTTGCATGCAATTTATTTGTTCTAATTTTTAACCTAAGTTCAAAGTTTTCATTGCACCCAAAAATGTCTGATCTGATCTTCCTCCCAAATTTCAATGTCCTCCTCCCAAATTTCAATGTCATCTTCCTCCAAAATTTCAATGTCTGACGCCACCGTCTCCACCACCTGCATGCATGCAGGCACCTGACCTGCTCATTTCTTCCTGGCACTATGACACATGGCCTGCTCATTTCTTCTTGGCACTATGGCAGGGGTTGAACTTGCTAAGCTCTATCTATTGCCTATACCCCTGCTGTCTATACCTATGCATCCGTATCTGGAACTTAAATTGCTGCTGGTCCATCAACTTAAATTGGTACTGCTCAAGGGCGAAGCCCAAGCCGAGCTCATTGATTTATTGATTGGAAGGTGAAAGGCCAACCAATATTGGATATATTAAGTGACATAGAAATGTAGTTTGTTTATGTAATTGCTGTATGAAGCTACAACAAGGTAACACGAGTGAAGCTACAACAAGGTATTGGAAGGTAAATCTACAACAGTATAGAAACATAGTGCAACTACAAAAACAACAAGCAGATTTTAGAGGCAATATGGAGGAAGCGTCTGGCCATCACAATCGCCAGCGCCTATCAATACCAATCTTCCACATAAGGGCCTACCTACCATTTGTTGGTAAACTTACAAGGGTTGGGAGGATTGATTCTTGAGGAACACACTGGGAAATACAAAAAGTTGGAACTACCCTAATGTGCAAGAAGCTAGAACAAGTCTAGGAACACTTGGTAAAGAAGTCGGAACATGCTAACCAGATCATAAATAATCTTGATACATGCTTAGCGTGCTTAGTGATGATTTCATGTGATGTTGGATGCAGATTCACCAACAAAGGACAATTAAATCTTAACTTGGAATTGGCAAAAATAATGTTTCCTTGCATAATATGGAATCCTTTTTCTTCCTACGATTTTCCCTGGCACAACTGGGCTATTCTGAACTTGAGCTAGAGGCCTCGCCCCTGAAGTAAATCCTCGCACCTGGTACAAAATCCAATGAAGACAGGTAAGTGCTAAAATATTTTTCAGAGAGCACACCATGTTTTACTTGTTATTTCCTTGACACTTGATTTTTATTAGTCACGTGCTTCATTAACCATTCAATGAACATACACTAAATTTCAGGGTTCTTCGTGCTTACCAGTGAAATCTCTCGCTGTGCGAGCATTCGTACCTCACCTTGTAAATCTACGATCTCTCATTTACAACTACTTCGTTTCTCAAGCAACAAGATCTAAAAGTCATGCTGGTTGATCCCGTCCTCTATTCGATGTTGTTCAAAACCCTATGCACAAAAAATATGTATGGGATAAAATCCTTGCTATCAGCGAAAAAAGTCTAAGTGCAAGCAGGCTGTGGGGAGCACCTACATACACAAACCTATTTTAATATGTATGCAACCATGCCATGACATTGGAGGATAGGTGGAAGCACCGGGGTCAAAGGGCTCAGTTGGAGTATACCCTATCTGATGGGTTAGTCGGGAATACCACACATAAGTCACTCGAGCTTGGTTGGGCTCATAATATTTCAACCAAGACTCGTCCTAGTTTATGGGATGGGAAGCTGAGTAAAATAGAAAGAGGACTTATTCTCTATAAATAGAGACCCAACCTGAACTTATAATATTCTCCCAGATGACCCAACGACAATGATTTGATTTAGTTGTATTTATAACTCACTTGCTATTCAATTCCAAGGAAGTCAATATATATTCTGGACTGGGATGGGGATCCCATCATGCCTGGGCCTTTCGGTTCAAATCCCACTAATTGATCCATATGTTAGAAGCTCACCTCCTGGACTCAACCTTGTGCCATTCTGACTACCATCAGAGAGTTATGGGCCTGTAATATCATGGCCAGGAAAAAACGTAGATATGGGTGAATCGAATCATTGTCTCCATATACTTGATTGATTGTCTGAAGCATAAATATGCATAACCAACAATGACAGAGCTTGAACTAGAGAAATAGATGGATCGAGTAAACTCGTGCCTGTGTATCGGTTGTGCAGAGTCCTTTTGCTCTTCTTCGGCTTTTCTGAAAGATTCTTTTTGTGTCACAACGAGCTTCATCCTGATGATGGTCAGGATAACTATGCCCCTTCCTCCTGCTCCCCTTTGGGTTTGCACATTGTTAGTGAGTCCAATGCGGGTTTTTCTACTCCATATTGCCACAGGGGTTGCTACTCCGTATTTCCACTTTATTTCCTTGGCTCTGTCTTATTGTGAATTCATGTAGCAGGTGATCCATGTACATATGGCACTTGGGCTTCCACTCATCGTTTGTTTAACAAACCAAGTGTCAACATTCTAATTTTTTTAATTCTTTTTTTCTCTTACCAATTTGGCTATTCCTAAAAATCATCGCTTCTTGTGATGTTGCATAACTATGGAAATTAGGATCTCAAGACCAACACCCGTGATGAGAGGAACCACTTTTCATGAACAATTGCACATTCAGGTCGCTCATGCCCATGTTGTCAAATTCTTTTTATATTTTTTTAATATATTTTTATATTTGATTATTCAAAAATAGGTTTCATGTGCATAGATTCTTTAAATATATTGAATTCTCAATCTTCCAACATGGTTGCACGCGATCGAGAGGTTAGAACCTTAGCCATGCGGGCTCAACTCCAGTGACAGAGGAAATAATTGCATAAAGCACTATACAATGAAGAGTTTCACGATGTCCAAATGCCCCGGAGCACCATAAAGGGAATATCCCAAAAATCCTTCAGTTCTTTCCTGGAAAACCATATATGAAAACAATATTTTAAAGTAGGACTCCTCCACAAGGAGCAAAGATCACTCTCAACTTCAATTTCAATCCAAATTTGATTTGATAAGTATAGAAACAATGTAAGATATCAACGTAAGTAACACCAACATGTATGATATCGACTGGAAAAAGGCTAATTTATTCTGTTGAAAGGCTTCTGAATATCTCGAACAATTCTCTGAGACTGAAGGTAACATTTCCTGTCAGTGTCCAATTGTTTTCCTACTATTTTAATAGTTGTTCACTATCCTGCTATTACCGCATAACAATAGAGACATCACTATTACTGCATCCCTATTACGACAAGGACATCGCTACTACTGTAGCACTTGTTATTTTGGGTTTCTTCCACTTCTACGGGCTCTCTCATTCTAAGATGTTATTGTTCATGGAACCTGGGGATATTCTTATAATCGTAAATATGGAGATCATGGGAGACCATTGGATTTGTGAGAATGAGAATTTTCTAATTGTAAATATGGATATTGTTGGGATACCATTGGAATTGTGATAATGTGAATTTTAAAACACTATTTTTCACATTTTTATCGAGTTATTCTAAATAATGTTCTACTTTATATTTTGGTTCGAGGAATGACCATCTATGTCTGGTATAGTTTTTCCTTTATTATGTTATATCTTCATGTAATTCATATTTTTTTCTCACTTTGAATCCCATTGGTTTCATCATGATTATGTATTTGTGTCTAAGAGTTTTGTATACATGCATTTTCTCATTTAATACACATTTCTTTGAATATTGTTTTTTATTCTAGGGTTCTTTGGTTCTATAATGTCTTCCTTGTTTATTCTCGTGTGTTGTATATTTCATTGTTCTTTTTTTAAGCAAAGATTTAGGAGTATGTAATAGTGTTTGTTGTGTATGTATTTATCTCTCTCGTTGATGTGTATGGAGTTCTCTCTGTATTTTGAAATTCATATGCGCATGTAAAATTGATGCCAAGTCAACATCTTTTATCAAGTTGTCAAAAATAATCTCTTGATCATTTACCTTCACATGTGTCTTTTATTCCCTCCATATCCTCTATGTTCATCATTCCCTCAGTATCCTCTATGTTCCTCATGCCCCCCATACCACAGATAACCAAATTTATATCCATACACATATCCTTTTTCTCAATACATAAATCCTATTTTCATTTGTAAATTCCACATTTTATGTATCCAAGCATCCCTTTTGAGCCTCATGTTAGTCCTAGTCGTCTTTCCATGTTTTTATAGGATTAAGTACTTATTTCTTTTCCCAAATTCCCCATTCATGTTACACATCATCTCTATACTACATTAAAAACACATTTACTACCTATACTCAAATTATTTCTCAACCTTAGAACTTACCTTAATTTGTTAAGTTTAGTAACCACTTGGATATGAATATGGAATCTACTACCCATGTTAATGCCTTTGTTAATTCATGATTTGACCATATTCCTTAAAAAAATAATTTTGAAATCATTTCCCCATTCATTAATGTTGGAATCTACTACCCATGTCGATGCCTTTGTTGATTCATGATTTGACCATATTCCTTAAAAAAAAATCGTTTTGAAATCATTTCCCCATTCATTAATGTTGAAGCACTCAAATTGGTTTCACCACCTCCTATAAGGACTTATTAATCATTTCAAAAAAAATATCTTAACATAAAACAATGAATCTAGATTCTCTATGAGAATCTCCCTCAAATTTGTTTCACCACCTCCCATAGGCATCTATTAGTAACTTCCAAAAACTTTTGCTCATCATAAAAACATGAATATAAGAATCTTTGAGAATATTTGTTTAATTACAATTGTAGGTGGCATAAGACATTGACTTAGGTAAAGAAAATATCAATCCTCATTGACATCGACTCTCTGCATTTCAATAATTCACTTAATTTACAAATATGTTAGGAGTTTCTCACACAATGTCCAAAATTATATGATCTTTATAATTAATATTTCATATGAACCTTATAAATTTGAAGTAATTCTAATCTTGAAATAACTACCATACCTATAAACATTCTTATAAAAATAATTGAAATAATGAAAACTTTCAATACCATTATAAAAACCACATTATAATATCCCAAAAGCAAATAATTCCAACAAAAAAAATAAACATAATAATTAGGAAAAAAGAAATCCAACAAGTTCCATAAAAAAATCCTTCCTCTTTATGCTATAACTTTTTTTCACAACCTTTACCATAAGGTAGGGGTTTACTTAGTAAAAATATTCAAAACATTAACATTCACACAGTTATAAAAACTATTCCTATTTTTATAATTTATCACATCTTTATCTTATTTCTCCAATCTCTTAATGGTAAGTAAGTCAATTTATAAGGATGAATAATCTATTTTTAAAATTTTATATTTTTGTCAAAATATTTTGTACCAATAATTAAAAATTGTACTCCCATATAATTTTAGAGTTTCATATCTTAATTGGGTTTAATTCAGATTGTTGAAAAAAAAAATAATTTTCCTCCCCCTCATTTCAATCCTTACTTATAACATGCTTACTCTTCATTAACCAATTATTAATTGAAACTTTTCATAAACCATAAGAAATATCTCACACTCACTCATAAAATAAAATTACACTCACTCATAAAATAAAACATAAAATAAAAAGTTATATGTAATATATAAACCTTTATTTACCATTATACAGATATAAAATAAAAAGTTATATGTAATATATAAAACTTTATTTACCATTATACAAATATATTGATAGAATTATATGGATGGAATTAAATACCCCATATACACTCAAATTTTCTTGAATAAACCCAATAAATACATTTAGTAATATATAAGAATAAACAAAAGAAAAAAATCACTTATCGCATATCCAAATGAGAAATTTTGAATCTTAGAAAGTCTTATGCTAGATATTTTTTAATTATAAATCCAAGGCTCTTTTTCGGAAATTCTACTTTACCAGAAGACAAAAATCAAAACTATTGATACAATTGTCTTTAAAATTAAAATTCAATCTCATGTATATTTTAGATATTTTTTAATTATAAAACCAAGGCTCTTTTTGGAAATTCTACTCCACAAAAAGACAAAAATCAATCAAAACTATCGGTACAATTGTCTTAAAAACTAAAATTCAAGCTCATGTATATTTTACCACCTCCACATGCTAATGTTTATAGACAAGAAGCCTAACCGCCACAAGATATATAACCACCTCTTTTTTTATCTTTTAATGTATTAAGAGCTTAATGCATGTGGCATGCCTTCAACTTTCATCGTAGGCTTGTTCACTTTGATCTTTGCAAACCACTCTTGTCAATTGAGGTTGACCTTATTATGTCGTTAATAAGTTGAATATGGTTAACAACAGTAAGATTTTTTATGGATTTCCTTTGTTACTATCTTTATTAAAAGAAAACAAATTCTTCTTGATGTCTTTTTTTTTATTTTTTACATCCACCTTTCATGAATTTAATTTTATTTAAATTTTATCCTTCGGTTTTTACTCATTTTCCATGGGTTACTAAGTGAAAATGAAAGATTTACCCCCTCGATTTTAGATCAGTTAATTTATGTAATTTTTTTTAAATTCTAGACTCTGTCATAAAATCTACATTAGGTCTACATCTAAACTATTTCTGTAAAGGATTTACTTTATCTATTTATCCCCTTCTATCTACCTTAGATTCCTTTAGGCATATATAGTTTCTTAAATAAGTTTTATAAGATGTATTTTTAGTCATCTTAGGGTTTTGGGTAGAGTTGTTAATTATGAATTTCCACCTCTTTTTCCTCTCAACTTAGACTTCTTATCCTTGTTTTGCATCTCTTTCTATGCTTTATGTATTTTTGTTATTTTTGTTGATCAATTGGGTTGGTTGTCATTAATGTCAACCCTTGAAGAAAGTTCGGTAGCGAATTCTAGTAGCACAATGGTTTGGGTAATGGACCCAAGTTTGTTTGATGGATAATGATACGAGTTTTGATATATTTGTAGGAAATACTATTCTAGATGGATAGTACATGTCATGCCATTTTCGATGGTATGTGGAATGTCACATAACTCCTCACGGCTAGAGAGTTATGGCCATGTGAAGTTGGAGAACCCTCATGAGTCATCTAGAAGCCCCAAAAGGTCAAAGTAGTCAAAGTGTTTGCAAAGAAGAAATTATTTAAATAAGAAAGTGAAGTGATGAGTGTACTATAAGTCAAAGAGGATGCAAAAGAAATTATTTAAATAATAAAGTTAATGGAGAACTTATTAATTATGGAAAGTGGTTAAGTTAAGTGGACAAATGGTTATAAGTGGATTAACCCTAAAATAAGGAAAGTGGGTTAAGATGGTTAGAAGGTAACCCCTTGAGGAAGCTACATAAAAGTATAAATAAGAGTCAAGGGTCTCTCATTCAAATCACACTTGAATATAATTGAATATCTATTTTTGTGAAAGGTTATTTGGGCAAGTATTATTGATAGAGAAAAGTGCGGCAGGAAAACTACGAAAGAAAAAGTGCGGTAGAAAAAGTGCGACAGAAAAATCGCGATAGTGGATTTGCGGCAGCAAAACCGCGACAATATAATGCTACAAGAAAAAAAAAGGTATGGTTCTCATATGTGTAGTGTTGAATTTATGAATCAAGTTGAGGGTTTGCCTTGTAAATATGTTGGATGCCCTCTTGGGAGTTTATGGATTTGCTGTAGAGTTGATCTGAGGCAAATCTACTGAAGTTTAGTATTGGTTCATGTTTGAGGGCTTTTGGTTGAGGTATGTTGCTGAAGTTATTGGTACATATAGAGGTTGTATGACAGCGAGGTTCTAACACATGGTTTGAGGTACAGACTTGTGGTATAGTGTTTGAGGTATATGTGATCAAATCGGATTGGTTGATGAGTATACAGTGACATATTCAGTTTCTAAATTTAGGTACATGGTTTAGACAAGTAGTTGATGAGTTGGCACATAAATGAGGTGTATAGTTGATGATGTTGGTACATCTTGATGAGTCATAATTTGTGTGTATTTGATGCATGATTGATACATATTTGGTGCATGGTTGATGCACTCGTTGATGGTACAGGTTGAGGTATAGGTTGGTGCATGGTTGATGCACTTGTTTATGGTACAGACTGATTACACGTTGTTTGGTACATGTTGGTGCATGGTTGATGCACTTGCTTATGGTACAGACTGATTACAGGTTGGTGTATGATTGATGCATTTGTTTATGGTACAGGTTGATTATAGGTTGACTAGTACAGGTTTACAACAATATATCTTACAGTGATAGTGTAATAGTGGTTCCATCATTCTACTTCTACGTCAGGGCGGTTGGACGGGGCAAGGACAGGTGGTTCTAGCCACCTTTCGGTTGTAGCCAGAGAACATAGGGGGTTGTAGTCTCCTTTTGGTTGTAGCCAAAGAATGGGGGTTTGGATCTTCCCTTAGGTTGTAGCCTGAGAAACTAGGGGGTTGTAGCTAGAGAATTGGGGAGTTGGAGCTTCCTTCAGGTTGTAGCTTGAGAAACTAGGGAGTTTGAGCCTTCTTCCAGTTGCAGCTAGAAAACAAAGGAAGTTGGTGCTTCCAATGAATGTAATTCTTAAAGACATATAAGAAAAAACATTCCATGGTTTTCTCCCACTTTGGGTTTCCACGTAAAAACACTGGTGTACTATGTATGTGTATGATTGCTCATTTGTTCATTGTTTATTTACTTTGCAACTATTGGATGATAATTCTACATTGATATAACACTTGCATTTTATGGTGAAAAAGGATTAAATTGCTCTATTTCTGATTCACCCCCCTTCTCAGTAATCCAACAATTTTTACCCATAACAAGTGGTGGGATTACATGCACCAATGGAGTTGTACAAACCGATCTCTTATTTTCCCAAAATGACATGTTAATAAGGAAAGTGAAACCTAAGATTACACCTTGTTGTAACCCCTGAGATGTTTTTGGCTAGGAAACTATGTCAAGGCATCCATTTAAATTTGATTTATTTTGAATAAGTTTATCTGTCCTAAAACATAGTGTTTTGTTGATTTACCTTAGGCTTTGAATACTAGTCTTTAATACTTTATAGATCAAGATTTGAGGGCATAATTTCTATGTTCCAGACAACAAAATATTTTAATGAGTGCAAGAATAATGAAGAATTAAGAAGAACAAAAATGAAAGTAAAATAATGTATCTTTGCTGATAAGTATTATTTTATCCTTCAAGTAGAAGAAATATAAAAAAATTATGTATATGGACTAAGTATATAGAATGAATAGAAATGAACAATTCGTTTCTATTTACAAGGCATAATGAATAAAGCATAGGTCTTGTCAATACTCATAATATATTTGAGAAATCTGTGACTTTAACGATTCCTTTGTAGTTGTAATAGTAGTGTTTTTACTAAATTATCACAATTATAGCATCAAATACATTCAAGAAGAAGTTATGAACATGGAAATAACACCAAGAACATGAATCACATGAACTGAGACATGTAAATTTATAATCACTCAAAGCCTGCAAAATTTTATTAAATATATGATCTTTTCCTGAGGCAAAAAGCTCCCCTTACATTGAGTCTTTATTAGAATTTTATACACTAGATCCTAACCAGATGTGGTTATTCGATCCTATTTCACAACTCTTCATATACAAAGAAATCTTTGACTTCTAAAAATAGAAATATTTGGAAGATATCAATTGGAATCCCCAATTTTCTTCAACTATCTTGATGACTCATTTAGTTAACAATTGAATGAGAAGATTCCAAGTTTTGCTTGATGGGCAGTTGAATGAATTCTTTTACCTGTATGCGATGTATAGCTCGGTGTATTTCTCGTATGTAGGAGGAATTGAAAATAGGTTTTTAATTTTCTAGAGTAGATAGAAATCATCTATGAGTAAATCCACAATAGTCTGCCCCCTGAAAGTGTCATCCATTCTTTGGAACTTTTCCTCACTCCCTATGATTATGAATAGATTCTTTCTATAACTTTCAAAGGATAGAAGCTTCCCTTCATCATCCCACATTGAAGGCAGTCCCATTTTTACTATATTTTAAAAAATTTTGGTGAACGACTCAATGTTTATTTTCACCATTATACATTTATTTTGAGCTTGATGTAGCAAATTTCTTTTTGTGAAAATCTTTTCATCCTCCATCACCATTGTGGTTGTATCCTTCACATCTTTACTTTTCAATACTTCTCTGGAATTGGAATTTAGGAACTTGATAACTTTGGTGGAAACTCGAGGTCTAGTTCCTAACTCTTGGAATGCTTTCTTTATAGTGTTATCTACTTCATATGTCAAAATGATTTCTTCATCAATTATTTTGAAGTAATACCAAATCTTTCCAACTTCAACAATGATTTCACCCTAGATAATGTGTTTGGATCCTATAAAATATGTTTTTCCAGATAATTTATTTTGTAACTGTTCAATGTTTGTTTGCATCTTTGCTTTCAACTTCTGATATTCCCCAATAATCTTATCCTTATCCTTAATTTCTTCATTCTGTGTTGAAACTGTTTTCATCAGATTTTCAATTTCAACTCCTTTTAGGTTTAAATCTGTTAATGATTTTGATAACCCATCTGTTGGATTTGATGAATTTTTGGTTTGTGATGAGGAAGTTAATTTCTTCAGGATTTCTATATGCTTATCATACATTTCTATCTAGTCTCCCATCTACATCATGTGTTTTACAAGTTGTTCTTTTTCCTTTTGTATCACCTGTAACTTTGGAGTCTTAACATGATCTATACCGGGGATATTGATTTTTTTCTTTAGTGCCTGGATTTTTGTATCTTTTATTTTCATGAGAGCCTACACAGATGCTGCATCTTGTGGATTAACTCCCAGATCCATCACCCACTATTCCAATTCCTCTACTCTTACCTGCTTGGTTCTTTTGGCTAACTTTTCATTTTTTAGTTGGTTTTTGATCTTTTCATTTATAACTTGCAACTTCTTTATTCCAAGGGTAGATATCATCACATCTCTGTTTAACATTTCTCCAATTTTCTTATGTAGATCCATTTTATCCAGTGGATGAAATGCATTAAGATAAATATATATGTTTGTAACTTTCTTTTGATATTTTGGTTCAAGCACTACTATATTCAATCTACCTTTTTCATAATCCATAGCTGATATCATCATGGTCTGATATTTCTCTTGGTCAAAGATATTAAGAAGAATGTTTTGTTTGATCTTTTCACCCATCTTCCTAGTAGCCATGAACTGATGAACATGATCAATATGATTTGATTGATTTGTATCCAAAGATTCTTTTCCACTTTGACTTTCTACACTCTAAGGATTTTTCGATGATGATAGTTCTACCATTACAACAGGTTCTCTGATCATTGGTGCTACTTCTTCTTGCGATTGTTGATATTCATCTTGATCAAGTATCACTATTTTCTACCTTTTTGTTGACCTTTTTTCCTCTATTTCTAAGTTCTTTGAGGCTGATCCCGTAGTATTTTTTTTGTATATATTCTCAAATTGTCGAGGGGTCTTTGTTACTGGAGACTTTGAAGGTTTCTTTGTCACTTTACCCTGTATTTGCAAAATACTCTACGTATCTTCCCAATTGTTCTGGTTTTCCAACAACTCCAACTGTTCTTTTTGATGATGATGATAAGGAACTTGTCCATGTGCAATCCTTTTTGAATAAATTACAGCATGAAGAACATACATCCATATTTCTCCCTGCTGTAATCCCATGTTCTAGAGAAGTTTTTCTGGTACATGCAAATATGCTCTAGTATTGACAATAAAAGGACCAACCTCTTTTTTCAATTTAAAATCAACTTTGTAATTTCTTGATACAAAATTAATATGATCATAGTTTAATCTCTGTCTAATGTATTTCCAATGCAAAGACTCTGGGGGTCAAGAAAGTAGGCAATGGGAAAGGCTGTAGTTAAGATCCATATTTTCTAATCTCTGTATGATCTAAAAAAATGTTCCAATCCCACACTCTTTTGTCAAAACTCAACTGCAATCGTTTATTTCATTATAGAAAAACTCTAGGAGGCATCTCATCATGTATAATTAGATAATATTTTGATGTGAAGTGGTTAACATATTCTAAGAATCACACATTCTGAATCTTTTTCTTAATCAGAGAAGTTCAGTGAATGATTGAGACTGGATTACCAATTTCATCTTCAATTTTCAGTCCAAGATGTGAAAAGTGAACACCTTGGGAAAACAAAAAGAGGTGAACGAGGTAGGATTGATATCTTAAACTTATGAGAGTTTCAAATTCTGACAATTGATGATGGATCTTATCTATTAGAAATTGAGCATAGTTGAATTTAGTTAAGGGTTTCATCGTAAATGGACAAATTGACATCATACACGCTAAAACAAATTCATCAACCAAAAGGTCATTATCTTTCCCTAAAATTACAAATATCATTTCAATAATCTACCTTGATATTTAAGGAAATAAGTTGGTTTCAAGAGTAACATCATTCGCAGGGATACCAAGGTTCTTGCAAAAATAAGACTGTAAAAGGGGAACTCTATCCCGATGATTTAACTCTATGAAGCATTTGGATAATACTGTTTCATCTAGAGTTTCACTGTCAGGTTTTAATGGCCATATTGATAATCACAAACCCATCTTTAGAAATAACCATTCTCTTAGAAGAAATGTAGTTCAAAGCACACTAGACCACAAATTCGGGAAATTCGTACACTTGGGGCACTATAAATTTTTCCAAATCAGACTCCCAAGCATGATAATGGTCAACTAAATACCTAAAGTTTTGGAGTGCTAGTTGGTGAATTTCAAAAAAGTCATATGATAGAACTGGGTCGAAAATAACTTTATCTCTCTCAACTAAATCTTCTTCCTCAACAATTAGCGGTTTTTTAACTTTGGTTGATTTAGATGACTCCATTTTAAACAACGAAAAGCTGGAAGAGTAAAGGATTTCGAGTTACCTGTGGAAAAATTTGATTTGGAATATACTTGGTCTGGAATGTCGCTAGTAAGTTGGACAGTTTTATTGGTTTTAACTCTTTGTAAATCACACCTTAACCATAAACAATTTCACCTTTACCTTTTTAAAATGTAACTTGAATATTTGGCGAATTAGAATTGGTGAAGAAAATAATTAAATTTAAATAAAAATTGACAAAGATATCACTTCACCTTTTACCGCTTGTTTACGTCACCTAGGAGACGCATTGATTGCGGGGGGCTCCTNTCTATCTCATGACAATGCACCCAACTCTATGGGAATTCACATGTTCAACTTGTGCTCAACCACATGCACGTCTAACTCAACAAATTTCCTTTCTCATTCTTTACCAAGTAGAATCATCTAGAGTTCTTCTCAACTCTCTGTAAGGAGGAGGCCATCACTATGTTCGAGTTTTGTCTCAGATAGGAACCACACTCCCATCTTAGGGGCTCTCTCTCAGGTCAACTCAATCAATCTGTGTCCTGGAGAATGTCTCACGCATCTGTAATCATCAACACTCCCTCTCAACTAGGGAGGCATTCTTCATCATGCCAAGTCTCACTCAAATGTACCTTGAACTTTGTCTTGCCTGTATTCCTAAACACTCCCTCTCAACTAGGGAGGTATCCTTCACCATGCTAATTTGGTGAAGATGTCTGCAATATGCTCATATGTAGGAAGGTATTGCAAGTGTACTATTTTCCTCTGCATCATGTCTCTGATATAATGCTATTTTATCTCAACTTGTTTCGATCTATCATGAAACACTAGGTTATCAAAGATATTTACATAGAATTCATCTCATCATCATAGAATCCATCTCATGATCAAGTAAATCTATCATAAGCTTATGAATCTGCACTACTTCGCACACTCAATTATACATACTCTGCTTTTGTGGTATTCAAGGCCACATAGCTTTTGTTTCCTGCTACACCAGGAAACTGTGACAACCTTCATGATAAAACAACAACCGAATGTTCTCTTCCGGTCCATTGTAGTCTCTGCTCAATCTGTATTGGGATATCCTGCAAACTCAAGTTCACACTGGAGGCATATCTCAGTCCATATCCAACTGTGCTTTATATATATATCTCAATACATGCTTTACTGCTATCCAATGAGTTTGTCTCAACTGACTCATGGATTTTCCAATCACATTCATTACATAACATAAATTAGGTCTGGTGTTAACCAGATACATCAATGGTCCAATCAATTATGGATCAATCTCGTCTAAATCATTATCATTCATTTTCTTCAAATCCATCACAATGGTTTTTCATTCTGTCATACTAAACTTCTCTAATATTCCCACTGTATGTTTTCATTGATTCAGGAAAAGTCTCATCAGTTATTTGTCATACTTCTTGTCCCAAGAAGTAGTGTATCATACTAAGATCCTTCATCTCGAAATCAAAAGTCAAAGATTACTTGCATCCAACAACAAGACTTTCTGAATAAGTCATCAAAATCAGGCTCTCGTCACCAACACTGTAATAACATAGGTTTGGATCAACAACATTCTTTCTGAAACCCTAACTCATCAAGAATCCATACATTTGATATAGTTTCCAACTCATGGATGGTAGTATGGATGGAAGTGTATCGGGTTTACTGGATCTAGTGTCTCAATATAGACAAATCCCTCTATTTGTGAGAATCCTTTGGCTATAGATCTTACTTTGATACTTCCATTAGATGCATGCTTTGATCTTATAGATTCACTTGGAAGTCACTACAGACTTCCCTTCTGGTTTCTGAATAATATCTCATACATCATTATTTAAGGTATACTGGTATTCTTCTTTTCGTGGCAACTTTCCATACTTGTTCACATGTTGATTCTTCATGTCAAGAAGGCTTAGAATCAATGATGCGGGTCATGGTTGAAGAGTATCTTAAAGAAAATATCTTTTTCTTTCTCAAGATGTCCCTTGAGGGACTTGTATGTTCCTTTGTCTCCTGCAGAGTTTGCTTAGCTTGGGTAGGCCATTTATTCCCTACTGCAATATCTCTGGACATATCAACTGGAGAAACTGGATCAGATGGAATAATGTATGTCTTCCTCTTAACTTTTGAAGGGGGAGAAGGTATCATCTCTTCCTTATTTTCATTTTTTTTTGAGTCCCTCTGAGTCAAGTAACTCTCTCTAAATTATGAAGGATGGAAGTCTTATTTATTTGCTTGTTAGATATTTTATGTCTTCTTAGACCAGCATAATAATTAATCAAATAATATTTGGACTCCCGTACTAGGGATAATGGTCCAAATCTTGAGGGCTCCCATATTGGGGATACTACCCTTCAATTATTAATAATGAAATCAACTATAAAATTAGAGATCGAACGATTTACCTGGGTTCTTAGTCATGTTTAGTTCTGTGTTTGTTTTAGATAAAGTACTTCTCCTCTCTCTTATATTCATTCTTTTGAGGTGGGTCTGAATCAATATCGGCAGTGGAAGCATATTGTCTTCCCTTCTTCCCGGTTGGACAATTTCTTGCACAATGCCCATATTTTTCACATCCGAAGCACTGGATTTCTAAAACATCTCTTCTCTGATTAGGACCCGAGGTTAATGAAGACTTCTCATCTCTGAATGTTTGTCTGAAGTTTCTTTTGAATATTCCTCCTTTCTTTGTATGAAGTGCAAGAGCATGATTTTCATCAGGGGAGTCTTCCACTCCTCTATTTCTAAGTCTAAGTTCTTCTTGAGTACAGTCTGTCCCCATACTATCAAAGGTTGGTAGAATTTCTCTTCCACTAATACTTTGAAGAAAAGGCTCCCAATGTTTTGGAAGGTTATTGAGAGTGGACATGATTTCTCCAATGGCTTATAGCTGTTCTTTAATCTCTGATATCTTCATAAAGAAAATAGCAACTATATTACCTTTCATCATCTTGGTACTTTGAAGCTGGCTCTTCAAGGTAAGAGTTCTGAGGGTGTTATCACTTTCAAACATTTCTTTTAATGCTTCATATATTTAATAAGTTGTCTTCAGATTGGCAATAGGAGGTAAGAGATGGTCTCTTACTGAGTAGATGATTATTTTTCTTGCCTTGACATATTCTTTCTTTCTTATTATTTTCTTCATCAGTACTTGTATCTGGTAAATTTTTTGTTACCACATCCAATAGGTCATCTTCTTCAAGGGTGACTTGAAGCCTTTACTTCCAGTAGCTAAAGTTTCTTGCTCCATTAATCCCATCTTCTACTAAAGTTATGTTCTTCATTTATTCAGATTTATTCTCAAACTCTCGCCAAATAGATTTAGAAAACCTAATGGTTATGTTGGAATTATGACTGCCAACAATAAAATTTTGAGAGTATCACAAGAATCCTTGTTGAATTGAAACATTTCTTCAAAAAGTTGCAGAAACCCTAAGGTAAAGATTCTGCAGAAAATTTCGGCACCCTAGAAACCCTAGGGCCAAAAACTCAAAATCCTTGGATTTTTACTTTGAAGGTCTCTGGAGATGCACTGAGAGAGGCCGTACAACTTGGTTCAAGTTTTAGCTTCAACGTCCACTTGTAAAGTGATGAAAAGGCTAATTAAGTGAGGGTCGTACAGATTTTTGCAGAAGCCCTATAGGCCATACAAAACTGCAGAAGGAGGACAATTTACCTTTTTAAATGCTTGTGCAGAGGTTCTTCAAGACCTATGCTTTGAAACCATGTTGATTTTTCAATAGACAGGGTTTAAGCATGAAGTTCATTCCATTTTAAA